>VZSV01000011.1:1129677-1223812 GCA_013398735.1 Nothocercus julius | reverse complement strand
CAAACCGCCCAACGGTCACGGGGGAGGGGCCGGCGGAGCCGGTGACGGGAGGCGGCGGCCGCGGGGGGAGCCCGGGGGAGGAGCAGCGGCTGTCGCAGGGGGTGTCGCGCTCCCGAGCGTCTCCTCCCGCTGTTCCCGCGCGCCCGTGGGCGGCCGCCTCCCCTCGTCGTGGCCTCCTGTGGCGTTGCCGCACGTCAGCTCCGAGGGGTTTTATTTATCTTCGCTAGGTAAACAAGTCACGGTCTTCCCGCCTCATGGGCAGTAAGTAGGCTCTTTATTCCCTGGATCATCCCAAGGACCATTTACTGCACCTGCTTCCCCTTCAGTTCTTGCCTTAATTTGCCTAGATTAATAATCACTCACTCCTGCATCTGTAACAGGGTGAACACATCCCTAGCTGTAGTGGAAACATCTCAGTGCTACCTCCTAAAGTTGAAGCTGTGCCCATCCTTTTTCCTGTTTTTTTTTTTTTTTTCCCTGCCACGTCTGCAGCACATCCATAGTCATAATGATCCTGCTCCAGAAAAATTCACTCATGTCTTTCTCCCTTTGTTGGTCCTAACAACATGTTAGGAGGACTTTGTACTCTTGGTCCCTACGTGTGTGACCTTTCATCTGTTACTATTGAATTCCACCCCACCACTACTCCAGCTCTCAAGGTAGTCCTGTCCTCCTCTGTGATATCACAGTCATTTATTGGCATTAATGGAAATCTGGGAATTACGAACTTTGCATGCAGTCCTCATTGCCTCTTGCTTGAAATGATCCTGATTCTAATACTCCTTCATTATTTGGCTCTTTTTGGTGTCATGTATAAATGATGGGAATTTTTATTTTTGAAAATAAAATTCTTGAATATTTTTGAAATGCTACAGGCCATGAAGCAGTAGTACAGAGTGAGGAGAGAAGGGTGAGGGTAAAAGGACGAGAAGAGGAAGAAGAGAAACTGTTTATTTTTAGTGTTGCTGGTCCGGAATAAGCCTTTGAAAATGCGAAAGACCAAAGCTGGGCTGCAGTCTAGCACTGCTTCAAATGCTGGGCCAAGAGCAGCTCTCTCCAGGCTCGCAGCTTGGGAGCGAAGGTGTTTTCAGTCTGCTGCCGTTGAGATTTTGGAGCACTTGCCTTAGGGAAACTGGAAAACTTGTTGCTTGCACCATTTAAAACAGATTGAAGAATAAGAAGCTGTGGTATAGAAACAAGCCTGTATTGGCCTTTGGGCTGGAATGCTTGGGTTTATGTAATAAAGCAGTCCTTAGAGAGAACATTTAAAACAAAGCAGTTGTGTTTATGTTGAACCCAGGGTGTTGCATTAAATTTTAATAATCTTTTCTTCTTTTTTTGGTGTATACATGATCTGTTGTTTGGACTGATAAAATTGCACTTAATGATTAAGTAAATGAATAAAATCCAAACACTTTTATTAATGTTGCATAGGGTGAATGTTTCACATTACATACAAGCCTTACCCGGGGAGGGTTGTGGCTTAGACTTTTGACCTGTAAAAATGAGTCATCAGTTACAGTGAGGAAATTTTTATGTATTGCACAGTTTCGTAGCTCCTTCTATGTACTTACTGTTATCTTCTTGCTCACCAGCAGAGGTCTAGCTAACATACCAGTTTCAAAACTGAAGCAGAATAAGTATCCTTCGGCTCTACAAAATTATCAGCGCTGGAAGAATCTGCCCTTCCATTAAGTTTCATTTTGGGACAGCATGTTTCTATGACCAACTCTGTCAGTTCCTCTTACTGTGGTTACTTTGCCACACATGACAAAGGGGATAATACCCACAGCTGTGTTAGAAATTGGAAGAAATTAACTTCTCTCAAAGTGCTTGGAGAATCATTAATGGTGGGTGATGATTTGTGAATAGGTGACTGTCAGAATCACGAGTTCATCATGTTGAACCTGTTCCAGCAGAACATACAAAAAAGTCATTAAAGACAATATGATTATTCACACACCTAAGATCAGGTGTGTACTTAAATGATGAACTGTATCAGTGTCTGCCTCTGTGGGATCAATACACAGGCTGAAATCGTTAGCAATACTTAGGAGCCAGTGCTCTTAGTTCATGTACACACTGTGCCTTAAAATTCCCCCCCATCTGTTAGCCTCTATAGTAAAGCTTGTGAAGAACAGGCTGTGTTTATTATTTTGAGGAAAATACCGCATTTCAGGTGTCAGAGAAAGAAAAGGCACAAATACACAAAGGCACAATACAATGTTCTGTAGGTTAAAAAGAAGTTTGTTTTTGCACAAAATTATAAAGCTCACCGTAAAACACATTTTTGCCACAAAATGTTTTGGGGGAACAAAAATAAAATAGCCTTTCTAGTATGTTTCACTGTTATGAAACATACTAGACACATCTAGTATCTTTTCTTGGTGCTTTTATCAACACAGTCCTGAAAATAACAGGAAGTGATTAAACATTGCTAAAAAAAAAAAAAAAAAAAAAAAAAAGACTTGGAGTCATTATCCTATACATCCTCTTGCCCTTTCCGCAGCAGTAGGCATGTGGAAGAGCAGTTTAAGAAAGTGATAGACTATCAACAGATCAGCAGGGACATTTCTAGTGCTTTTGTTTTGTGGAAGTTTGATGTATTGCACATGTTTTAGGACCTACAGAAAAGCCTTTTTATAGAGATTGCAGGTTTGCTCATGTTTCATTTAACTTAAATACAGTTGTCTAAATATGGAACTGAATTTGTAAGCTAGCCTTTATGATGGTGGTTGGAGAAACAATCTCACCCAGAACAATTTGGTACCACGGAACAAACTACTTCCAAAAAAATTTCAAATTCACTTGAGCTCCAGTGGAGAAAGTAAATACAAAATGCATAGTTTGGGTGATGCACAAGGTAACTTGCATTGTGCGTGTATAGTTCTAGCTGACTGCCTAGCTGTAACCATCTTTATTGCTGTTTTTTAACTGGGCTCAGAATTGCAGCTGTAGGAAAAGTCATGCTCATGACCAGGACATCCAGGCTGTAGCAGCCTGATCTGCTAGGATGTGGGGAGACAGGTTTTCATGAATGGTTAAACTGAATATTGATTTTTAGATTTATAACCTAGCCAAAACCAGAAATTTTAAATGGGGTTTCCTTTTCATTGGAATGACAAAAGGTACAAAGACCAGTAGACTAGCCTGACAACCAATTTTCAAGTTTTGATTTCTCAATTTTTGTACTTTTTTTTTTCTCTCTCCACAGAAAAGCCTGCCTGCTTGTCTCTGTGTCTGTTTTTGGTGAAGGAAGAAGTTTGCTTTTCTCTTAAAAAAAATAAATAAATAAATAAATAAATACCGCCCCTAGCCTGGAAACAGCAGAACCATCTTGCTTCACTAAAATTGAGGAGGAAAAAAAAAAAAAAAAAAAAGAACACAGAAGATGGAAACTGTGCAAAATATGACAGTACTAAAAGCAAGGTGAAAAACAGGTTCTTACTAAAATGAGCACTTCTCACTGCATGTATTATTGCCCTTTACCAAGGTAACCCCTTATCTACAGGCAGAAAAATGTAAAGGGTAACGTGAAAATCCTGAAAACAGTAAATCCTTGATCCTCACCTACATATCTTTTCACATACATAGGGGCAGGTACAAGATTTTTTCATGGTGGTGCTAGAAATCTCATTTGTTGTTCGTGTTGTGAAAAACTGTTATCACCATCTCCAACTCCACTAGTCACGCATGGAAAAATCACAGTATTTTTTATTTACAGGAGAGTGCAGAATGAATATTGCAGAACAGAGTCACTGACAAAGCCAGAAATCAGAATTTTTGCTGCTATACTTACTAAATTGTGCCTGATTTTGAGGGAGGTAAGCAGATAAAAATCCAGAAAAAAGGCTTCTCTGCACAAGCAAAACTGAATTGGAACAAAAGCTCCATATGTTTTTCTTTAACGAGGAGGAGACGCCCCTTTGAGGTCACTGGGGTGGAAGAATCCAGGTATACGGTGCTGCTGAAGCTCGGAAAGAACTTAAGGGAAATAACGATGATTGTCTAAGGAAGTCTGATGTAGTCAGCCAAGCAGCCATGTTATCCTTTAAACTTCTGACACAGATCCCATTCCAAACATCAAACACTGGAAACTTTCATGCTCCACTAGGCTGGAAGAGATAGATAAAATCTTGCGGAAGGAGACATCTTCATTAAATATACAGGTATCACAGAAATCTTGCTTCATGCCCTCACCCTAACTCCAGCACTGGTTTCAGTGTTGAATTTCCTAATTCCAAATTTCAATTTCTGCTCTCAAATGGTACAGTTACAATTGTTACATACAGCCATACACTTCATATGCTGCAAAGCCAACTGAGTGAGCAAACTTGAGAAGTGCAAGGGCTAAGCGGGCACTGAGCCTGATAAACACGCCAAAAGGGCAGTGGCTGCAGTGGCACTGCCCCTGCTGCTGTCACCACGCTCGAGCTTCATTGTCCCTGTCCTACCTGCTGCACACGCAAAGAGGACAGAGACACAGAAACTCACTTGCAAAGCTCATTAGCAGCACCCAGCACAGTGCCAGCTGCCATCCTCTCCAGCATCCCTCTCACACCGTCACCTCAACATCTTTATCCGCTGCAAGGAAACACACTCATAGGCGAAGAGAATGAGCCAGACATTCCCCTGGGCAGAGTGAGGGGATTTAAAAAACAAAATTTGCTATGATTTTTATAGTAGGCTTGTAACAATATAAGACAACCTTACAAGCAAAATATTAGTTTTTGTTTTCAGATTTTTTTTTATTACTGTTTCAAATGTACAATCTGAACAATAGGGAATAATAATAAAAAAAAATACATGATGTACAGTACATAGCTTGCATTGTTCCCAGTTTTTAAAGTCACATGTCTAGGTTTAGGCTGCAAAATAGAGTTCTCCATTCCTAAATGAGAATGGTCCCATACAATACTTTATTAATATAAAACTAGCATAGACTTGTCTGATCAAATATGACCACTTGACGTTAGGATATTGCATATATCAATCCTTAAAATCCTCATCTTCTCCACTTACAATATCTATTGGCATCAAAGTGACTTCAGAACAAAACACACCCATTTCAGCTGTTCACATCTTGCTTTTAAAAGTTAGCAAAACGATACAGCTAGGGAAACTCCTCACAAAATGAAAAGAAAAAATGTACACATTTTTTGCATAGTTAGACTTATGGCATTAACAACTTGGGTCACTGGATTTTTTTTTTTTCTCTCTCCAGCCTTTGAACTTTTGCTTTGCACTTTAACAGTTATTCAGAACTCTCATTCAGTGTTCAGACCATCAGTCACTCCAAATACCTTTCCGTCTCTTTGGTCGCTTTCCTCTCCTTAACATCCATCTTTTTTTTTTTTGCCCCACCTATAATAAGACAGTTCTAGACATCCCCTTCTCCCTCTTTGGCTACTCCCGTTCACCTTCTTCAGCTTTTCCCTTCTCATCAGTCATTTCCTTTCTCTCCGATTACTTTTCTCAACTTCTCTGAGCTCTTCCTCGTCTTCAGCGATTCTCATCTTCTCTCGATAGGCTTATACAGACATTCTTTTCCTTGTTGCACCATTATTACTTGGAATCTCACCTCTAAGTCCTCTAAAGCATTTACCTCTATGGGCCTCATTGTTTTCATATTTACTCATGGGTGTAACCCAAACCAAATGGCTCCAACAATTTTACACAGGGGGAAAAAAAGTCACAAAAATCACTACCTTGAATTATAATGTGAAAAAATCTTAGGGGAGCAGAATGAGTAAATTCTTAACGCAATAATGCACATTACCTCTCTAAAACTTTTTTCTCATGGCATACAGCTAAACAGCTTTACAATTTTAACTTACTCACACTTTTTTAATATATATTATTGTAACAACAACAAAAAAAGTTTAATTACATTTGCTTCTTTAATCTCTTGGCATGGGCTGTTCCAAGTGCCCATGGCCTCTACTAATTCCTCTACTGGTGCCTAGCGTCAGGAAAAAGCTGCCGCCTACCTGTGGACATCAAAATCAGAGCGGGGCGAAAGCCTCGTGTGCTTCCCATGTAATGCAGAAGCGGCTATGAGAAGTACACTTAAAAATACTATATGGCAGCTTGGATCACTGGTTGCTTGTAGCAAAAGCAGTTTTGAAAATACACTTTGTACACCCATGGGGTACAACATGAAAGTTGTCTTTTTCTTCACAGTGTCTCATATTTTTTACTTTAAGTCAAAAAGCTAATAAACTGCATTTTGAATTATTAGCAAAATATGTTTTGTCTGTATTTCTTACTTTCACTTTTTTTTTTTTTTTTTTTTTTTTCTTTTTTTTTTTTTTTTTTTTTTGGTGAAAGACGAACCAAACCAGCTCCATGTTCAGTAGCATGGAATCCAGGCAGGAATACTACTAAATAGAGACCTACTGATTGTATGCAGCTCTTCCTAGGCATTGCACACTATTCAGATTTTAAGTCTGTGCACAAATTGATTACTTGTGTGCATTACGATGCACTTCGAGTGTGCAACTACACCGCATTTAGGCTTGTATTTTTTGTAAGTTAAAACATTTAAGAGGAAAATACTTCATAAAAAACACTACACAATTGTAGATAAACTCATGAAAAGTGCTAAGTTAAAAACTTTGGAAAGTGCAGTCTTCCATGTAGCCAAAGAACATGGCAACAGCACTGGCATCTCCAGTGCCCTGCAGCACTTGAGGTGCCACCACTGGGAGTGAAAATGGTGCTTACTCCAGCTTACAGCTGGATTCATTCCTTGGCTTCCCTGCTGAAGAACACAGCTCCGGAGAAGAATACCAGTTCTGGAACTGATGGTTGCCATCCGGGCACGTGTCAGTCACAACACATCTACTAACGCTAACTTGACATACTGTACAAAACAGCTACCAGTCCTAACAACTTTAATTTCACCCCTTCTTAGTCAATTTTGGATCATCATCCTTGAGGTAGACGACCGGATATTCCAATACACTTTCCCTGCACCTTTCAGCATCACATATTTCAAGTAAAAAATAACCATTTTCAAACACTGTAGCTAATGATTTCACTTTTGCATACAGTGTCATCCGTACTGTATGTCTGGAATGAGTTCTTTTGTATTGCTTTTTATTCGATGCTTTACATTTTCAAAGCACTCCAAAACACATCAGCTGATGATTGCATTAAACCCTACAATTTAATACTAGAAGGTTTATATAGTTTTATGGCCAAGTTACAAGCCCCTGAGAACAGTTTTATGGCAGAAACACTGGCACTAATACCACTGGTGGATGCAGCTTTGTTTAGATGTAATTAGCATACAAAGCACCTGAAATTATTTATATTTTCTATTATATATCAACTCTTTGGATATTTTCATAACTAAGAATACATTTGTTAATCTTGATATCAATTTTGGAAATATTTACATACAAATACACAAACACTTCAGGCTTAAAGAGCAAGATGGGAGGAAAAAAGAAAATAATAACAATAAAAAAAAAAGGTGCCTGATCTTGCACCCTCACACACAAGGGTAGTGCCTTTAAATCAGCTCACATGAGTATGGGTCACTTGTTTGAGTAAAAATTTAAAGGTTCTGGCCCATAATGCATTTATGCATAAATGATTCTGACAAACTACTATTTAAACTATTTTTACAAATACATTCTACAGTGACTGTGTCTAAAGGCTGAGACATCCAGCCCTGAGAGAAACATGAAACTTGTCCCCTGTATTTTCTAAATTCTGCTGCATGGGACACACGTCTGGAGCAGCTGCTCTTCCAGCTCTGACATGAGAGGCACCCATTGTACCTAGGACAAGATACAATCCCTTAGTGTACAAATCAGCATTAGCTCCCTCTTCACCGATTAGAAGACTTGGACAAATTTTTGCTGAAACAGTAATAATTTTGTTAAAATGTAAAGCAAGGCAGAACAAATTAAAAACAAAGCAGATTCCAATTTGTTACCCAATAGACTTATTTTCTATGTACACTGTTGTCATCCAAAAAAAGTCTTCAGTTCAAGCTAACTGTATTACACTGTGAAAAAAAGAAAAAGGTACACTTTTCATAGCAGAGGAGTTTGTTATATTGTCCACATTCTTCATTACAGTTGCTCTTTGCTAACACTATGAGTACAGTCTTGGTTTGTAACACATTTTAGAAAATGGAACTAAACATGTTTGCAATAGTTTGACAGGAAAACGGAATTTTTTCCAAACTGAAAGGATATGAATTTTGATAAGTTAATAATGTCAGGATTCTTGTAGGTAAAAAGTGCAAATTTGTCTGTATTACCTCCAAGCATTTTACACTGCTAGCTAGAGGGAATTCAAAGCATCCTTCATTTGATGTCATTTACCAGTTGAATAGAACATTTTGACCGAGAGTCATAAAGTAAATTTGACTGCTGCCTCCTGACTGTACAGATGCAAAGAATACCTTGAAAAGAGAGAAAGAAAAAAAAAAAGCTGTCAGTTTACATTTATGAGAATATTTTTACCCATATAGGAAATCTGAGAGAACAATACTATCTCAAATATAGTGATGTATAGATTCCAATTCAATTTTAATTCCATGAGAAACTTTTTAAAAGCAAAACACTGCTTTTGCTACAACTATGATATATTTCTAGTGTACTCCTTTTTCCTATTTGGAAGGGCAAGAGAGCACATTTTAAACAACTTGCACAGCTTTAGGGGCAAGTTTTCTAAATATAACAGCGGGACTAAACAGATTTCAATTTATCAAGCACTGCCATGCCATATGCAAGAAATCATACTTGATCATCTATACCCCAGTGCTTGTGATATCTCAACTGTTAAGAGTGTTTTCTTTTCCTCGATGGCTGCTCCAATTTGCACCTAATTTTGGTAGCCAAGGAGGGGCAGTTTTATAGTTAGGCACTATGAGGATCCAGCGGCTCAGCAGCCTCTCCAGTGCATCTGCTGGGCTGGAGCCCGGCTGGCTGGGGGGAATCTGTAAGGGCTGGTGCAAGAGGAGTCGGGAAGAGCTCTGCCCAAAAGGAGGGGTTTGTGGGGTCTACGTTTGCTCTGGAAGGGAAACTTCCGCTAATGTTAGAAAGAGCTACTTTCAATACAAAGTTAAAAAAAAGATTAAATGGTCTTAGTTTCTTAATCAAATAGGGCTCATTTTTGCTAAACCACCACTCCATAGCGATGTCTGTACCTTGTCATTTCTTTCACATAGAAATTTTAGCTTCTGTGCTTTCTTGTGCATGAATACTCCTTCCAGATTGCCCGTTTCCACAGAGCGAAGTTCAATTGCTTTCTCTCCCCAGCCCATGACCTGATTTGACTGAAGATAAGCTGAAAGGAGAGGAGGGGAAAAAAAAAAAAAAAAAACACAGAATTTGCTAAGTTAAAAAATGCCACTAGTGTATTTGCCTGCTACTATTAGCAAATTAAAATGCAAATGCAACCAGTCATTTACAGGAGTCCAGTATACAGTGGGAATCTCCAAAGCCTGTTTCAAAGAGAATCATGCACAACACATTTGCTAATACATTTTAAATGGCTAAATCTTAGCCTCCAAAACAGAGCATGAACTAAAAAGAGAATATGCCAATGAGATCTAAAGCAGGAGCTGTGGCATTTTCTCCTTGAAGGTGTTAGCACCAGCAGCCAGACCTACGGAGCTACTCTGGCTATTCTATAGGTCCTGGAATTTAGCAACACTAAAAACTTTTTCACTTTTCAGTTATTTCTTGAGCCCAATTTCTGAGCCCAATGACCCCGCTTTTCTTACTCCACTATGGAGGACTGAAGACAAGGAGCAGTGAGTTCTGTGTAACCAAAGCAAGATATGTTTACTCCGCACTGTAACAGCCTTTCCTCCTCTTTAGTTCACTGCAGAGAGCAGAACCTCCCTTTTGGGGATTCTGAATTTCAAACCGTGTATGCTACAGATAAGAAAAATGAATTCTATAGGGCTGTGGGAAGCAGCTTTGTGCACTGTAGCTCTTTAACAGCTAAAAGATTCTTGTCTCATTTATGTCAAGACATCTGAAGCATCTTCCATTAACCTTAAAGAAGGCTTCTGAATTGAAGTCAGTATAAATCTGATAACGATATATTCTAAATTATTTTCATTTTAAACATATTTAAAAAGTTATGTTATATATAATATATAAAATATTACACATATTGTATATTTTATATATTATATATAACATAACTTTTTAAATACTTTTTTTCATACATAACTTTTTAAAAATATATATAACAAAGACTTAATCCACGCATAATCCTCTTATCTTCCCAACTGTGTGAAATCTGCACTCAAGCTGCCAGTATCCCTGCCAGCATCAGCCGACTGGTGCCTTTGGCAGGTTTCCATCCGATAGTGTCCTTGCAGCTCTCCGCTTAATCAGGCTCTCCTGCAGCCTCTAGGTCACCCAGGATAAAAAGCCTTGGGTGCCACTCCTGTGGCATTCAGGTGAGATGATCCCCAAAGCTGTGTGCAATGGGAATATAATAACGGATGAGGTAGCAAGTTCGTCACTTATGTTTTGCTAGCAGGCCCGAGAAGTTGTCAGCTGTACCCATCTGCAGCTATTTTAGTATAACTAATAACCCAACCCAGAAACGGGAGAGAGGCTGCTTGTTCACATGCTTTCTGCCGGTTATTGGTGAAAGCTGCCCTGGAGATCTGAATAGTTAGAATCATTTGGATGTGAGCAGGCATTTTCTGTGCAAAGCTGGACAGCAGTTATTTCAAGAACTGCTAAAGGACATTGACAGATCACGGACACAGCAACAGAAGCAGCTTTTGGTTAACACTAGCTTCCTTCTCCACACAACATCCTTTTGGCACTACAGAGAATATCTGCTTTGGGGTCAGCCCTCCAAGAAGATACAATTCATTACTCATATGCAAATAATTCATTACTTGTACAAAAAGGCAAAAGTACTCCCAAATCTTATCAATTTGATGTTTCCTAAATCCATTTTTAATCTTGTTTTATAGAAATAAAACATTATAGCTGTTTGTATTTAGCCCTACGTGAAATATCTTCCAGATTAAATATGGATAGAATAGCTCTACAATTGTAATTTCCCACTAGATTTGACCTCACTCAAATATCTTATTAACAGATTGGTCACAGAGGTCCCAACTATGAGAGGTAGCTAAGTTTAGTTTCTCCATCCATCAATAACAATACAACTATCTTGCTTCTTTTCCTTTTTCCATAGTCCGTCAAGATATTCTCACCAACTACGAAAGTTTTAATTCAAAATAACTATTTAAAGAAAATAAGAACTGAGCAAAGGACAGCTAGGGAGAATCCCAAAGCTAAGCCAAGAACTTTTTACCCCTAAAACTCAATCAAAACTTTGAAATAACCTCATACAGACTGTTGTCAGACCTGCTAAAGTCTGGATATTCCAAGAGAACGGTATCTCATGTGAAACCCTGAATTTGGTCATGCAAACAGAATGGTTAGTCAAATCTCTATCATAATAGCTACTGCTTTTGTCTGGAGCCAAAAATGTCAAAGCAGCAAGAAAATGAACAAGAACTGGTGGAAAACAATTATTTAAAAAAAAAAAATAGTTAACAGAGCTCTCTGTTTAAAACTTGAAACAAGTTTTGAGTAATGGGTTGGGTCAATTTGTTCTTAGCTACAGTGTGACTCCAATTGGAAGTGAAATAAATATCATATCACAAGACCTCACTCAAACATGCTACAGTCAACAATTTTTGTTCCAAAGAAATCCAGATCCGATATACTAAAAACGCTGCTGCAGCAGCAATGCAAGAGCTCTCAACATCCTGGAATATTTCAAAGGACAACTGAGAGAGGAGCTGTTTGGAGACACCTCCCTTCAGCTGTGGAACATACAGAAGTATAAATAATGAAAAAAGGACAAAGACAGAAAACATGGCTGTGTCCACAGATGAGCTTGTTCGTTCAGCTCTCCTAACCTCCCCTGCCTCAGCAGATGCTTCATTAGGTTCTTCAAGCTACCTGTTCCAGGATGGGATGACTGCCTAGCTGGTGGTGCCCATTAACCAAAGTTAAACAGCTAGCACACGCTGGGCTCCTAACTTCTATACTGTAAAACTGAGCAGATATGACACCAGCCTCAGAAGTGTCACCTCCATCTTCCCCCTATTTGTTCCACTGCTCTAAAATAAAGTAACAGAAATGATCAGATCACTTTTTTTCCCCCCCTCATGCAAACGGTTGTCATAGATCGAACGCCAAAGAGCAGGAGGAAGGGCTGTGTGAGCACTGGAAAGAGACCGTCCAAATGGCATTCCTGTTATTAAGATGCAATCAACCTTGTGAAATTGAGAACGTCATGCCTAGCCAGATGCGTACCGAAGGACTTTCAAATGAGAGTAATTAATTGGCAGAGAGTATCAGATACTCAGTTGGTCCCACATGGTCAAGTATTTTTTCACTTCAATGCGAGCTGGGTATGTGTGGGAAAAAGTGAAGTGGATTCCAGGCCACAGGAATGCTTTACAAACCTACCTCACATTTCCCGGGGTTTAGTGACACAGTACTTCCAGAAACCAGGGGAGGGGGGAAAAAAAGAAAGGGTGGGACTTGAGCTCTCTGGCCTGCTCCCTGCTCCTCAGGCATTCCTGCAAACTCCAGGCTAAGTTAATAAGCTCTGAGGGCAACCAGTGCCCCATGTCACAAACTGCTAATTTCCAAATTGGAGACAAATCTAAGCAACCCTTCTTGCCATATCTTTTTTTCCCTAAAGCAGGATCTAACAAAGCCCTTTTTCTTCCATTCTTTTTTTTCATCCATCTTTGAAGCACACTGATTTATTAATATGAGTCACTTTTAAGAACATAGCAGATAGTAGGAATAATACAACCAGAAGATGTAGTAGTTACAAATAATACTCCTGCTTTAAAAAATATTAAACATGAGATTAAGGTTAGTTTCTGGCAAGACAATAATATAAAGGCCACTTTAAAATTCTGTTACTTCCCAAGGCAGGAAGAAGGACAGTAAATTGATGAAGCTTATGTAGGAAAATAAAAGAGTTTAAAGAGTTTATGTAAGTCATATATATACATTCTAAAGTGGGTAAAACATTACAGTTAAAAAAAAAAACCCTGATGTTAAGTAAGCTTGCTAATTTTCATAATGCCTAAGGAAGGTACTTCCCATAAGGACACGGTTCCTGAAAGCTTCTGCCTCCTTCAGATAACATTTCTCAATACAGCTTCCAATTACACTCAATACTTCTCATTAGAGCACTTCTTTTTCTGACCTTGCTGGGTAATTGCTCTTTGATCGTTACTTCTTGTGGTGCTTCTAACATTAATTCAGAGGGGATGTAAAATTTCAACATATCAAAGACCATTCAAAAGTTGAATATGAAAAATGGAGAACTGACTTGATATATTTTAATTGTGCCTTGCAGCTCTGGATATGAGCTGAAAAGTGGTATGGAGGTTATTTATTGGAAAGAAAAAAAAACAGTAGATAGCTAGCTTGTAAACTTATACAGAAGTGAAGCGATTCTTAAAACTGAAACAGTTTCAGTGTTCATTTTTATTCTGACACCTTTAGAAACAAACAAAAAAAGAGTTGCCTTGTAGAAATCTGCATTCTGGAGGTGGAGTCAGTACTGCTGACAATCATCTAGAAAAGATGGACCACGTGTTTACTCTGGTGTTACTCCACTGGTTTTAACAGTGTTTCCCTAGAAGTTACCTAGTTTCCTAGAAGTGGAAGGGAAAAGGTGAATGTGCCCGATTCTTCACCGGAGTCTCCATTCTCTACTACCATAATAATATGAATACCATGGACTTTTTGCTTGCATGCTTTCTTTAAAATGCAGATGAATGGGAGGGAGCCAAAATAGGAATTAAAGCTACCGAATAATAAAAGCAAAAATCCACCTGGGATGTTCTTGTTCTTCCCCATACTGTTAGCTGGGAGCTCTCCAGCAAAGGTGAAGCACCCTTCTCACAGAGCCACCCCGAAGCCTGGAGAGACTGAGCGCCCATCAGAAATACCCCACAGCTCCAGCACTCTGAATTCAAGGTGGTAAAATTAAGGAGTCATCTGGCAGTGGTTGAAGACCTCTTCAATGAGCCCTCTAAAGTTATGAGTTTCTACATAAAATGCTATGAGCTATGAACAATTCAAGTAGGAAACAAAAGCACCCTTTTTCTTTGCAATTCATTTAAATGACAGAAGTAAAAACTGGTGGCAGGCTGCATCCTCGGTGAATTTGGCTGGATCGTAACCGCATGATGTGCGAGAATGTTATAGGAATATAAATTCTACGGGACAAATGTGAAGACTCTTTTACTATCACTGGCTGTCTTAACACAAACATTCATAAATCTGTTTATTCTTTAGACATCTGCCTTGCTCTGAACTTGCTTACTGTGCCATACAACAACTTTCAGATGGATACAAACCTAATAAAGAAGTCAGTTTTCATACAGCAGGACCTTACATTTAATAAAGTGCTATTTTTCATACATACCTACAGATGCTGGCATTTCGCCCCACTGTAAAACAGTTTCCTTTGTGAAGTGCCCATATATATCAATGTATATGCCTTCATCTTCATAGGTAAGTAAAAGTTCCATTCCACTGGTATTCGGGAGGATGATAATGGCATGTGGGCGAATAGTCCCCTGGATCTGGAATCATATTTTACTAAGATTTATATCAGAAAATGGACTGCAATTTTAGTGACTATATCAATCTAACTGGGCTTGGCAGAGCAATAAAAAGAACTGGCTCGCAGCTCATGGAAAGTGAAAGCAGTGCTTTCAAAAGGCTGTATACCTTGCTAGCTAGCAAAAATGGGCTAGACATGGGTTTCATCCCCTCCTTGCCCCTTTAGATATTACAGAAGGTTTGCAAATGAAACCATGTCCAGTGTATCACTTTATATTTACCAGTATTACTTGGGTTCAAGAAGGCAAGGAACTACTGAGAAACAGTAAGATTTACTGACTCATTCTCAAAACACAAGCATTATATAAACAGACAGAAGGAAGGCGAATAGAATTTGAATTCAGAAGTATTATTTTAGAAGATGGAGGAAGGACAAAAGCTTCCACATAGCATAAAATCAGTGCTTTCACTTTCCACTGTATTTCTTTAGCCTCACTGATGAATTGAAAACTGTACACTTAACAGTATTTAAGGCAAGTTAAACAGTTACCTGGACCTTCCAAACACAAGCCACTCTGCCCCTCGCTCCCACATACAATATTCACTAATATTAAACAGTGGCCTTTTAAATGTTGCTCAGCACACATTTTCTGCATGCTACAGAAATAGTGCATTTCATTTACACAAATTATTTTAACAGCTGTTCATTGTGCTAGAATCTCTCCCAAAAGTCAACACGTGTCCCATGTGAGAAGAAAAAGGCACATATACAACTATGAAGGTATGACAACATTTTGAAAGAAAAAGAGAGTCCTAAAAATCAATAACAAAGCATTTCTTTTTTCAAAACACTACCCAAACCAGGATGTTAATTAAACAGTAAATTAAACCACTGCAATTCATATTATCTATAGGAAGCACACGACTGGAGTTTCTACATCATTTCCACAAGCAAGCAACACACAGATCTTGCCTCTTCAAGCACATACATTTACGCATGCCGTAACGGCACAACGAACAGAAAAGAAGCACTGAAGCTGTACTTGCCAAACTGAATACACTCTGGCCAACCACTTGACTCCGTGCCTCCGCAACAACTATCCGTAACACTAGAACGGGTATCCAGAGTCGCAGAGCAATTTTAATGCGTTGCCTTGGTACTCGCATGAGCGATCGAAGCAGGTAAGAGATGGAGAAAGAGGAAAAGAGGGGACCAGAAAGCAAAAGTATCTCAAGTCAGCCTGTTAACGCCTGGTCTGTTGCCACTACAAAGCTCCTTGAGAGAATTATCCGGTCTATCTGGCGCTCTTTCAAGTAACAAAATACTGCAAAAGACACAGCCACCGCAGCAGCAGATTTATTTCAGGTGTAAGACTCTTAAGGGAAAATATATTTTTAGTATATACTAAAGTTTTGGTGGAAAAGCACACAAATGGAGTCACGGCCCTCCTAAAGGTGCCCCACATATTCAGGGCATCCACCTGGGGAGTGTCTCTCATCATGTACATAATTATATTTCAAGCCCGTTGCAAAGCTAGAAGTGTTAAAGAAGGTTCACTTTTTTCTTTGCCTTTCATATCTTGGGCAATTATGCTAATGGTCTTTCTGACAAGTCATTAGTCACCTCGCTGAGCAACCTGCTTGCAGGGGTGGCACACAGGCATCGCTGCCAGTTTTACAAAGTGAGGGCAGTTTTCAATAGCTGCATGTAGTTAGCGGTGCTACTGACTGTTGCATCAAACATATCATTTAACAACAGAAAAAGTTTTTTAGTATAACAGCTTTGAAAAGTTACTTTTAATTAGAAGAAGTTTATAAACTTGGCTTTGACAGCATTTGAAGGGTAGCAGTAGTCACTTCGGGGGAGCAGGGGGTGATCAAGTGGCCGCTAGGGAGGAGACATGGGTATTCATTTGGTTGCAAAAAACACAGCGCTGAGAGCACATTGCAAAATAAATAAATAAATGATGAGTTCAAGGCACAGGCTACAACATGCAGATCTGGAATTGGACTTCAAAATTCCCCAAATTCCCTTTGGGTCCATTGCCTCGGGATCTCGTGCAGCAATGGTGCTCGGACTAGCTAACCCTTTCCCAGTACAGGGCACAGTTTTCACGAGGGAGGTTTTCATGAGAGCGAAGAAGGGTCCTCACAGGAGCCTCCTGCCAGGATGGAGTAGTTGGCAACATCTACTAGTGTTTTGAACCTAACTCCTCAAGCTTTCGTGGCTTTTAGAACCCACAAACTTGAAAAGAACTATCTGCGGCTAAAAGACAAGCAAATAAAAATAGTAACACCAAAGCACAAACTTCAGAGTGGGCAGCCCTATGCCTGTCAGTCATGTCTGCATATGAATTATTTTGTTAGATGAGTTTTGATAGGTTTATAGTGGTCACATCATTTCAGCAAATAGGCATACAATGCAATGTGCACAAATCAACGCAAAATGAACATTTTCGTGCCATTTGAAATTGAAAATCCAAGAAGAAAAGTCTTAATCAGCTTGTTATCAATATTCAGAAGCATACTGGTAGATTGTAAAAGTCACCTAAATTCACAGAGATATTTTTGTGACTTTTAATGCTTTAAAGAAGTCCTAAAGATCCAGGATAAATCAATTAAACATACTATTCTCCATACAACAGGCTGTCTGACCAGTCACAAAATTGAACTTCAGAATATGAGAAAAGAAAGGTTTTTAACAGAAGTTCCTTGTTATAAAATCCAGGTGAAAAGTAGTTTTCTATTAGCTGGCACAGAAAAATTATTCTCCTACCTTTTCTTTCTTTTGAAATAAAACATAGCACTGTACCCAATCACCATCAACACAGGCCCAACAAAAAGATGCGTTTACTTTGTTTACTTTTTTTTTTTTTTTTTTGAATATCTTACGTGTGTTGGAAGGTACAGGTCATACACAGATCCAGAATCCACATCAATAGCATGAAAGCCAACTAGGGAGCCATATATCACCTTTAATCTTTGTCCATTTTCAACTGTCAGGTCAACTGACAGTGGTTTGTGATGAAGTGATGTAAAGGACTAGAAAAAGAAAAAAAATCGGAACATTATATGACACAGTAAAAATGTTGGTTTCCAGATCAAACACAGACAGTCTTTCTTTAGAATTTTCAGCATGTAAGCATTACCCATTTTTGTTACTGTTGTACATAACATTAAAGGACTTAGAAGCCACCACCCCCTGAGCTTCAAAGAAATTTGGATAATTCATGTTTGTTTTGAAAACAAACAAACAAAACAGAAGATTCCAGAAATGGAATAGAGGAAGTTACACTAAATACCATTCATGTTAAATTTCTCCCTCTTTTGAGGGAAATCAGCATCAGATTTGTGAATTCAAGCATGCAATGTGGCACTGCACAGAAGCAAGGTGTCTACATCCAACAAAAACCTGTGACAGTTTCATGCCTGTCATCTCCAATGCACGTCAAAAGAGCTACATTCTCCTTAAAAGAGTATTCATTTTGTCTTTAGCTAAAAAGAAATGTCATGCAAAGCAATCAAAGAGTAGGTGATAAGATAGTGAGGGACAGAGATACCTTTGAACCCAAGTGAAGTTTAAGTTTCACTTACCTTAAAAGCCATGAATTTGTGATAGGGCTTTGGAGCCCAAGCATAAACTTCCACTGAGTTTTTCAAAGCAATTACAAGGAATTTAATTCGCTCGTATTTTACTGTAAAACAAGAACAACAATTTCTAAGGTTGCAAATGGACCCTTAACCAAAACCAACATAATCACATGGAATAATTGGAATTACTAATGGAATAACATTTATATACTGTGTCTGTGGTTACACATTTATTGTTTGCTTGACAGGAAGTTTTAGGAGATGAAGGTGTTCTAGAACAGAGTTCAGACGTGTTTTATGGGGGAGACAGGCTTGCTCACTCCTTGACACAACAGAAGCATTTAAAACTTCCCAAACATACACCAGAGTTTAAACAAAGCTATACTCAGGTGTTTTATAACATAGTCACAAGGATAAGCTGTACAATGTCCAATCTCATCTAACTATGGACATTCTACAAATATGATTTACTAGTGCTTTGCTAGTCCCATTTTACTAGTTTAACTAGCAATTACTCAGGATCACAAGGGAAGTTGAACACTCTGCACGTGGAAAATCTAACTCTAATGCAGACCTTAAATAACTGGAGAACTTTTAAACTGAGCAACAAAGAGCAGCCACCTGCGCAGGAAGTAGCTGTAACACAATCTGGTAACACCGCAAGGAGAGAAGCTACCTGGAAATCAAGGGAGAAAAGCATCTGCCATGTAAAATACGGAGATTTGACAACAGTCAGAGAGCAGTTCTGAAATAGAGCTGAATTAAAATGCTGGTGTTGTGAGATTAGAATGATTAATCAAAGAACGATCATGCGAAACTCTTAGGGACAACCCAGAAAGTCCTTACCAACTTTGTAGTGTACACAGCCCTCCAGGTCACCCACAGACACCCAGCCTTGCCGCTTCTCCACCTCTGGATCATTGCGTAAAATTTTGTTTCTTAGCCACGATAAGTAATACACTCTTAACTTATTCTTCTTCCCTGGGATTTGCAGGAAAAGACAGGTATAATGATTTAGCTCACTGAAGCACAAACTCGCACCCAAGAAAAAGCCGGGATCTATGACCTTGAATATAGCAGCCTTCGTGCCTCACCAAGGTGAGCAAGGGACTCGCAGCACTAGCACAGGAAAGAAGCCTTGTGTGATGATAGCACTCAAGTGGCAATTGGAATAAAAACAACCCTATGGCATTTGGCATACGCAACTCAAGCTTCGTGCAAGATTTTCATACCCGATTAAAATTCTTCCCTCAGGCTAGAGAACAGGTCTCTGTAGATGCATGTATTACCAGAAATAAGCAGATAATCTGGCATTTGCTCTCTGTTCGTGAGGAAGGAATACAGATAGTGCCCGCAATGGCCATTCTGAATAAGTGACTCTTTTAGTTCCAATTAACCAGCAATCTTCATTACAGTTAGCTATTTTCTTTTGGATATCTTGTAGGGTGAAAATTACTTTGTCATCTTTTACCTCAGTCAGCCTCTCTATTGCTTTACTTCATACAGATGTAGGATCACAAGGTAGTCTAAAGAGAAGGACCATGTCACGCGAACAACTGAAAACTGGCAATAAGGGACAAATAGCTCTTGCCATCACCCACCACTGTGAGTTTGGCTGCAGGAATTGCAGCAATGCACTGCTGGACCTACATCTCCGACCTCATTCTGCACAAAGCATTCTTAGAGGACACGCTTACTCACAGGCAAATAGGGGCCAAGTGCCTTGGCAAGGTAGAATCTGAGCTCTTTGTCAGTAGAGGTGGTAGATGCTACTCCATTTGATGCTACTGATAATTTCATAGCATAGATCACCCCAATATTGTTGTTTGTACATCTTCGGTAACCACTGAATGAGGTTATTTAACGATATTTTAATAGAAGTGCACTTTAATCAGTGCTCATTCATCACAGGAGCACATAGACTAACACAAACTGACAAACTATTACTTGCTGAGAACCGGTTCATTTTAAGGATATGACACACATTATACCTCCCACAAACTATCTTACACATTAACCAGGTAATGAAATATCCCAAAACCTCATCTAAATCCGAAATGCAAACGTAAATATTGAAAATTCAAGATTGTTTTCCTATTAACAGGACTAACTGTCCTGCTATTTTCTGTATGAGCAAATTCCTCAACCTAGTTTATAACCTAATTCTTCTTTTTAATTGCTTCCAAAACCAATGCAGGTCAGATATTTTTAGACACTGAACTAACCTGATATAGTAATTAGCACATTGAGTCCTTCCAGAACATCCATTTGCTGGAATCGTCTCCTTGTAATTAGGGAATAAACTCTTCCTTGCCCACTCCTGTCCAACAGCCATAACCCATTCTCTGTTCCAACCAGTAAATTCACTCCTGTTAATACAGAGTAAAGAGTACAACATAAATCAATTAATGAATCCAACCTTACCCAGTGTTAATTATTTTTAGAATGGATTTTTATTTGGGCTTTCTTAATGGTACCTAGTAATTTTTCTCTTGTTCAGTGGAAGACCTCTCAGAAAAATGAAAGAAAAAAAAAAAGAATCTCAGCATTACAGCTTTAATCCAGCAGAACACTTATATGTCCATATAACTTGAAGCATGAGTAATTCCACTGAAGTCAATGTGTTTTTAAACAACAGGGAAAAGCTCTGTGAACTTGAACTTTTCTGCTGACCTTGGAAAGTGCTGGTAAGCACTGCAAAGAGCTCAGAGCCCATAACCACTCTGTTGTCACACAGGAGATACAACTGAACGATCTGAGAATCTCTTCTGATTTTAAAAACTATGATCATTCTTTCCCCTTGAAAGACAAGATTCGAAGTTTAGCAGGAGGACTAAATTGTTGAAAGAAGGGCTGCTGATACTCGGAAGGGGAGAGTTTGTTTGGAAAACAGTCTGTGCAAAATAAATAAATAAATAATAAAAATCATTCGAGTGCCAAAACAAAGGAGTGAATTTATCTGAAAATCAATTGTTCCCAAGGAAGTGAAGGCTACAGTGGGCTGTCAACACCAGAGAATGCACCCTGCATAAAAATTTTGTTTGGTTGCAATGACAGTTACATTTCCTAGTCAGCAGGTTCTAAAGAAATGACATAAAGTACCCTGCTGTAACAAGCAAACTTTTACTGGCAATGCTCTGCTGAGTACCTGGTGCTCTTCAACCTCAGCACGCATTTACTTACAGACCTTCTTAATTCCATTCTTAATTTAAAACCTTGAGCTTCTTCAAACATGTATTATATAAAACTTGTGAAGCTGCAAACTGGAAAGCTACACTTCCTTTAGCTGACGTTTCACCTACTACACGCACTCCTCATTCCAGACTCAAAAATGACTACAGGTAAACGGCTGGCTGACTCCCATAGAATATCCCCTTTTCTTTGGAAGTAGATGGTTAAAGCAACTCAAGAATTCAGCCGCTGCGAGGCTGGGTTAAGGTCTTCAGTTGCTGAAAATCAGTCTGTCTATGCTGATCTTTGTTTCATGCCACGTGAAGCTGACCCTGTTAAAAGGTTGATCCAGCAAGGTGGAAACTAGGGAAGGAGAGTATTTGGAAAGGTTCATGCCTAAAACGTGCTTCAGTCTCCAATTGCTCACATTCTCACAGGGGGATACTTGGAAGAACTAACAAACACAACAGCAAAAGTCTTCAGAACTTGAAGCATTTCCGCTCCTCATAACTCGATGGATACCTGGGCAGAACTTAACATCATGAACTAAACACTTATTCTGGTAAGACAGACAAAGCATCACAAACCCTCTTTGTTTCACATTTGTTCACATTTCACATTACATTTGCATCTTTTGGTTGTTTCAGCAAGCAGAGTTTTAACTTTGTGTCCATTCAAAATGTTTTCTTGCTCTGATGCATAAAAACCTTTGCAACTGTCACACAACTGTGTGCCACCTTTTGGGGCACAGGCAGTATCCTGCAAGTGATGTGTAGCTACGTATTTAGTGAACAACTCCAGATTTCCTGACAGATTTCCTGACGTCTCGTGCAGTACAACTACAAAACCTGCCTGACATATGCTGACAACTGCTATTGCTGCTGCTCTCCTCCCTCCGTACACAAGCCCAGGTGCTTCTGAGCTTACCCCACAAAGCAGCACACAGGATCTCCGAGTTGAATTTCTTCTTGTATTTCCGAATTTCTGGACTGTCACTCTGCGGACGGATATTTGTTGGGTTAACATTGACAACAGAGCCCTTCCTCACATTCTCTCTCCTGACAGGCTCGGGTTTGGCACTAGATGCTAGAAGAAAAGACATACGAATCACGAAAAATGTGAATGTTTGTCTCTTATTTGGCCTGTTTATGGCAGACCCCACAAAGATCAGAAAACACCTTGGGAGCATATTATAAACAAACAAACAAAAAAATGCAGAAAATCTCTCATGTATTCCTGAGTATGTCCTGTGAAACCACAGCAGTAAAATAGAGCAAGCTGCATTCAGAAGCTGTACAATGAAGCTCAGCAATGTGCAGTTTCAGTTTCTTGAGATGTTAGTGATAGTTTCAATTTTCAAGCAATAATCTTCCCCATCCACTCTCCACTCACCCAAAAAAGGAGAAAAAAAGGCCCAGGAATGGCATTATATGAGCAGGGTAAAGCATACTCACGAGAACTACAGGGAGGTCCTACTGGACTGGTGGGAGGGGTGATTGGCAGAAGTCTAGGATCTATGAATGAAGTAAATGATGTTGTAGATGATGTACTGCTTTTTGAAGGCGTACTTTCAGTGCACGGTGTCTGCAATGAAAAACAAGGTGTATTCAGAAAGACAACACTAAGAGCAGACAGCACACAGCAATGTGTGAGTGCCTCCGAAGTTTACATGAAACGGCATGTGGCATAAATAGATGTGACAAATACAGCAGTAGATACACAGTACAAATTCAGTGAGGAAAACAGGACGCCTGCTCAAAGATTGTGTCAGGATTCTTGGCTAGACAGTTCACTGCAATGAAATAATTGGTCCCTAGAAGGGGAGAGCAAGAGTCTTCTTACACTCTGATCGCACTGCCCTGTTTCATCACCAGCACCGGGATTTGAGCAATGTCCTTCTCCAAGGAGGAAGCTATTGCCTCAAGTAAGGCTGTTTTTAGGATCCGTCTCACAACAGAGCTGTTATCTACTTCCAGTAACATGCTTCCTGCCCAAGAGACACACACGTAATCCCCTACACTCACAGCATGATTAGAGTTTCTTGAAGCTGCCAAGATGTGTTTCCCTGGTGCCTGCTCTTGTGTACCATCAACTGACACCTGTGCTGAAGACAACCCAGAGACAGCGAGCAGAGGCAGGCCGGAGCACTGTACTGGTAACATCACAGGTAAAGGAGCAGAGGGCAAAACCTGCCGAGCTTTCGGGTTTGTGAGTGTTTTCAATCTAAAAAATCTAATTTTATCATGTACCTTATTCACAGATTTGTTCTGAGGTTCCTGGCTAGTTAGTGGTACTTTTAACTGGTTCACAGAAGAGTCCGAAACTTGGCTTTGTTGGAGGAGATCTGGCAGGAGATAGTTCTGGTTGTTTATACTCCAGAGGCCTTCTTGGGTGCTAGAAAGTTGTTTCCCTAAAATCAAATCCTGCACAAGAGAACACATGGTTAAAGTCCACATCTGGCATACTTCCAGTACACTACGCAAATCCAGTTAACAAGGACAATAGCTAACGAAGACGCAGGGGAGGGTGCTATTAGACTGTGCATGGTGCAGCAGGTAAAGATGAACCACACAGAAAGGTTAAAATAAAAGAAAATATGAAAGCATGTGGCAAACATCTAAGACATCAGCTTAGACTTTCACCTCAAGTGCCCCGAAAACATTACTTATTTACTGTACCCCAAGCAGTAGGTAAAGAAGTAAACTTAATCCTCAGAGATACTTCAGACAGAGAATAAAATGACTTGTCCTAACCCTACAGATCTGACCTCTATCAAGGTTAGAAGCAGGCACTTCTTGATTCAGGACCTGCATCCACTTCAAAACATTTTATTAATTTCATTGCTGCTTTACATCTACTGAGTTAGGAAAACTTCTTTTAGAATGATCACATTCAGCAGGATCCAGTTTCAATCTTGCCAGTACAGTAAGACTCAATCCTGTAGTTCTCCTTATGGGACATGCCACAAATTTTGAGGATTTACTGGTAAACTAAGTTATGAGGCATCACACAAAGTCTCTCCACTGACACTGTGAACTTTACAACTGAGCATTATTTGAATGCTGGCCGATATATCCCAAAAAGATAGTCAGCTCTAAAATAACAGATGTTTACCTTTTAAAAGTCAAGTAATTATCCAGAAAACAAATTAATACTCTGAGTAATTTATATCTTACTTTACCTGTTTAAAAAAAAAAAAGAACAACAACAACAAAAACAAACACACACACACCTGGGTTACTATTTCAGATCAAGAAATCAAATCATTACGAGGCTTTTTTGTTCAGTTTTGGGTACGGTTTAGCTGAACTGAACCAAGCCTCCATTTGAATTGCTTGGGCAGTTTAGCACACCCTAACCACTTCAAATCAGGTCATGCTGAAGAGCCTGGAAAAGTGATGTTGGAAAAGGCCAAGTAGCCTCACAGTCGGAGAGCATTCTCCATGAGAAGAGGGGAAAGGCTGGAGAGGTCCGATGTTTGTGAGGAGAGGTGGGAGTCATCTGCCTGTTCTGCCTCCAGAGACTCCCTCCCAAGGCCCACCAGAAAATGGGACCTCCACCCTTGTCCATCCACACCATCCCCAATCTGGGACTCAAAGACCCCACCCTCTTCCCTTCCCTCAAACTGTCAATCCCTATAAGGAAAAAGGCAAGGCATTGGGTTGTTCTCACTACAGGAAAGAAAAGGGCAGGCTCTGGGTGGAGAGCTAGGGAAGAGCTCTGAAGCTGGGAAGGGGAGGCTGGAGAGAAGCTGGTGTCAGGATTTTTATCCCTTCTCAACCATGAGAGTGGAGATGGAGCAACCATGAAAGTGAAATGGTTTATTGCAGCACAACCATTTCTGTCATGCTGCTGTTCGGAATTGGTGGAAATGAAATTCTTTCATTTCTGGTATGGATCAATAAATTTGAAAACAACGGCTCGGGTTCAGTTTAGATTTGAGGAGGACAAACAGTGTGAGCTGCTGAGAATACCGTTCGGTTTGATTCTTTGTTTATAATTCCTTGTCCAAAGCAGGGTCTGAAGCTTAGAAATCACACCTGGGGCAAAAGAAACTTTTTTCTCTCCCCTCCTAGCTCCTCCACAGCTCACATTAATAGAAGCGGGGAAAACCATTTCACAGCAATTTATTTTCCCTGTTAAATGAAAATACATTCAATAGAGCGAGAAGTGCTCTGGCATTGTCTGTAAGCTGTGTTATTGTATTGTTTTTGACCACAAAGAACACTGTTCTGCTTTGTGTGACTTCTTCTATTCTGCACTAATATTGATCACTGAGGAAAATCCACAGGACTCGAAGTCTTTGCTAGACATTACAGCAGGGAAGGAATCAGAACACGGCATATGAGAAGACACACATTTTCACCCAGTCCAAAGGGATGAAGTCTTTTTTTTTTCTCCTGCGGGCAACATTTGAAGAAGCAAAGAATACTTCTCTTAAAATTGGAAGTAAAAAAGTCACCATTTTTAAAAATGCCAACAATACACATTGATTATAATCAATAGCATTGCTTTTTTTGAAGTCCTCCAGTGTGTTCAAGGAATACGTTGATATCACAAAGTACTACCAGGTCAATAACAAGGACAAATAGAGATGCAAAATTTTGTGGCCAAACGTAAGCATATTTACAGGAAGCACAAAACCCGAAACAGTTCACGTTTTCTCAAGGCTTATGGCTATAATTTGAAATGACTGAACAGGACTTCATGGTGAAAAGGCTGCTCCGAAGAAGTGGATGCAACGTTCATCACGTACGTTAATGATCTGGTTCCCCATACACGCTGTACCCACCCCTCTACAAATGGCCAAATTACCTTCTGTTCTGCGACAGTGCTTTGGGGTTTCAGTTCAATTCCATCTGGTACTCTTGTCCTTGAGAAATCCGCCACTCGGTTACTTAGCAGTTGCCTGGTAACAAATTCCAATTAATGAAGAGAACTACTTCAGGGGAAAAAAAGAAAAAAAAAAGAAAAAAAGAAAAAAAAAAGACCTTGACATACACACGTTCAAAACCGAGCATAATTAACGTTCACCAGTTACATGTTAAGGTTCTCATACAAGCACAAGTTGATGAGTTTGCTGGCCGCCCTGAGCGGCCACGAGTCTGAGGACCCCTCACCGTGAGAAGTTCTCCCCACCTCAAGAGGTGGCTCTGCTACAGCTCACGGGTCATTGCGCTGGTCAGGACAGCGAGAGCTGCTCCTTTGAGAAGTGCCTGCTTCCAAACCTGTCCTGGCCCTGCTCATGCACCACGCCAAGGGGGACAATCATCAGCCACCCGCTTCCCACCAAAGCTGCGGCAGCAGCTCCTGCGAAGGGCAGAGATGCTGGGCAGCTCTAAGCTGGTACAAGCGCTGGGGAAAGCAGTGGCAGGGCCCATCTGCCGAGGCTCATGCCCAGCTAGGCTGGAGTTTCACAGCGCTGTGTGACAGTCCCTACAACATGGCCATCCCCACTTAACAGAAAAAGACAGCGAAGCACAAAGAGGTGGGAGAACTTAAGAGCTGCTGGGCTGGTTCAAAGCAAGTGCCAATCTATTCCAGTATCCTGTCTTCAACAGTAACCAGAAACAGATCCCTAAGGAAAGGGTAAGAACAGAGCAAGCACATCTTATGATATACCCTCATTTAGCTGCACCTAAGCAAGCTTCTACACAAGCAGTGATACCTTTGTGCTTTAAACTGTTTGCATTAATGCAACATCCTCAAACTTCTGCCAATGAAGCTCTGACCCCATTTCTCTATACTTTCATTCCTTATTTATCTAATCCAGAGCACTCTCACTCCTGCAATCCATTTAAATGTACTTAGTTTTTGCTTCTCTTCCAGTAATTAGTAAATTGGATTCAGGATGCGGGTGTGAGGGGCTCTACAGTGCTAACAGGGCTGAAGTGTAGAGGTAGAAGAATTTTGGAGCTTTTTATTGTTCACGTTGCCAAGGCAGTAATAAAGAATGTGGCCTAGTGCAGAGTCTACTGTTTTAATATGGGCGTGAAGAGCTTTGTTTGTTTACATCTCTCCTACAAGAGCAGTAAACATGGAACATATGCACTGTACGAGCAGGCATGGTGCTGGATCACATACAATGATATCCTTTCCCTACAATAAGAAAGGATGTGTTCAAGGAAGAATTCTGGTTCATCTCATTGAAAAGAAAAGCACCAGCAAAAGTTGTTTTTTCCGGTAAAGGACGGCTGTCTTGGTCCCAGCTTCCTAGGAAACAAACCTCCTCAGTGTAGCCAACAGAACTCAACCAAGAGGATATACAGTCTGTTCCTGACTATGCTTATGCCCCTCCCAAGACTTGTCCTCTTTAATTATCTCAATGGATGGTGGAACACGAGTATCAAAAGCTGCTCCACGGACCAGCTAAGAACAAGAAAAGAGATCATTTTCAATTGCCACCTAAAATCTGGCCCAACGTGTCTCAGCCAAAGCTGACACAGAAACACTCCTACAGAAGCAGCTCCAGACCTGGCACCCATAGGCTTTACATAACAGGAAAAGAAAACGGTTTTGAACAGAACTACGCATGCTTTCAGGTGCACTGAATAAGCTCCAAGATTTTCAGCACTCTTCTTCTTTATCCCTCAGCTTTGAGAACGAACTCCAAAAAATGCAAATCAGAAGCATATGCAGGCTCAGAGACTCTGCCTTCGGAGCAGTGGAAAGGCCTGGTGCCAGGCCAATGCAAAGCTTGCCAAGAGCGCTATAAATCTCTCTCTTCCTGGAGCCTGACAAAACTGCATGGGCAACTATGTCAGAAGAGCAAAGGTCCTAACCCAGGGGGCTTTCAGAGCAAACCCTAAAACTCGAGTTAAACTGAGAGGCTCTTAAAAAAAGAGAAGTTTCATTCATCAATATTAAAAAAATAGTTCTGTTTGCAGTTCCAAATAACATGATTGATTGACTGATCTCCTTACTCTCTTTCATTTGGCAAAGCAAGTTACTCACAGTTCATTATTTCTCAGCAGAATACATGTTTTGTATGACAGGTAAAACACCACAAGATGTCAGTCAAAAAATCAGCAAGATAAACAGGAAAGCTAAAGAAAACAGTTACCATGAGATCAGCTTGGTAAAAGCTGCAATACATCAACTGGTAGCTGCAGCAATTTGCAAAATAGTAATATTAAAAATCCAGCAAATAGTAAGTCAAATCCTGCTTGCACCATCCCTATTTATAAATAGTCTAAGTTCAAGAATCAACTTTTCACTGGTAATTATTTCTACTGGAGCGAAGACTGATTTAATAAATTGTTCATGTTTAACCTGCCTTTTTTCACTGTATTCTGTATTTAGCATAAAAGAATATATTTTTTTTCCTTTAAAAAAAATGTATTTAAAAGTTGATCAATGTGAAATAATCTTTACAAAAGCACGACATACTGATATTCAGTTAAAGCAAGACATTTCCTCACTGTCCCAAGGCAGCAAGTCATCAAAGCTTATGACACTGCACACGTCTGATGGAGCAAACATTGACCCCCAGGAGCTCATTATAGGGAGATTAAACCACATAATTACAGCTGACATAAATGACTGATAGTAGTTTCAGAGGAAAGGTATCTATGGATGCCAACTTCTCCCAGATATTTAGAAGTGTGTAATTAAAAGGAAGGGCGGGGAGAGAGATCAAACCAACCTTGTGTGGTTCACGTCATCTTCATCGCTGCTGCCGACTTCATCACTAGATGAGGAATAGTCTGCTGCTTTTAAAAATAAATTGGCACTGTCCTTCCCCTTGGCAAAGGAGCCTGGACTCTGAATAAAGAAAACTCAACTCATTTTTTGCTATGCAACAGCCCATCGCTAAACAGCATGTGCAGTATTTTACTGTCCCTGCAAATGCAGTTACTGTCACTTCCATACTGAAAACTTTTTTAGGAAGTTGGTGCTTTTGTTGGTCTATCACTAGAGGATATTTCACATAGGCAATGACCTAAGGCCAGAACATTTGATTTCTTAAAAGCTGCAACGTGATGGATTTGAATAAGTATGTTATTTTGAATCTCAACTTTTATAATTTAATCTTCACATTTTGCAGGAGCCTCTAAATACTTTTCTAGTATTGGGAGTGCTTTGCATCAGTACTAGCAGATCATACCAGTCTGAGCTTTATTCTCCATCCCAGACTAGCCTGAGGTTTGCAAGGAGCCAGGTCGGAGTCTGAAGCACCTCTTGGCTCGAAAGGCAATATGGACTCACATAGCTCACATCTGCAGAGCCATTCACAGCCCAGATCTACATGAACTCATATACTAAGGCCTCGCACCACACGTGAGCTGCTGCCCAGCTCTGCATTCCTTTGGGCCACCTAGGCTCCCTGCAAACATCCAAAATACCACCCATCTCCTATTCGACATCTTGCACAAGGCCTGATGAGCTCCAGTTATCTGATAGGCAACGCCTACCCCCACAAACAACCCCGAGGCTCAGTAAATAAGATATGGCAGCAGTAATCTTCCTTTGCACCAGCTGCAGGTCAGTAAGCAGCAAGCGAATACATTCTTAAGAGTGTGTATTCTGGTCAGTCATAACCTGGATATAAGCACAGGCTACCAGCCTGGGCTTGACTGCTGCCCTCCAGGCCATCTGATTAACCACTTGCATCTTCCTTTCTAAACATTTACCCAACACACACTCCCTGAGTGGGTGCAGGAAACGCCGGTCTCTGCCATGATCTGTGCTGGACACACATCCGAGCTGCTCTGCCAGCTGCTGAGACACACCAGCACAGCAGGACGCACAGCCACACTCTGTCCCTCCGAGGGACTAACGCGCTGCAAGCTCAAGGACCACCGCAGGAGCCGGCTGCACGACCTGCCCTTCACGGACACTATGAGCAAAACAGAACCAGCAGGGGATAGGAGAGACCTACTGCAATCTGGCCAGGATGAGGAGGTTTTTCAGACTTCTTGTGCTGCTGCAAGTGGTTCTGGGACAACACGGTCTCTGCCTTGGCTGAGCCTAGATTTCCTAAGGAAAGAAGCGGGGAAAAAAAAAAAAAAAAAAAAAAAAAGCCTTTTAAAATGCTTGTGCAAAAAAAGGAAGAAAGAGAGGGAGAAGAGAAGGAGGTGGGGGGCTGTAAGACATGCTCGTATCGTGACCACTCAGAGCTGGCACCAACCTCTGCTATCAAACTCAGATTCTTTTCATCTTTGCAAAGAGAAAACTCTCCCCAGCATTTCTGGATGCCACAATATTTTATATAAAGTTCATACCAATGCAGCTTAATGCTGCAAGGGTAAGAAAAGCAGACCAAAACCACAGTAACGTACTCCACTGTGCTCCAGAAACAACTCAGTGACTGAGAGCAAAGCTTTGCAGGGAAGAGACTAATCCCTTCCTCTGACTCTCTGCTGAGACAGGACAGCTCATCACAGCAGCAACTGCTGGGTATATTCCAGCATTCAGGGCGCCATTCTGCTACATTCCCATGTGACTACAGACACAGGGGACAGGCCAGGAGCCCAGGCCTGTGGTGCAGAGTTTCATGAGCATGTAGATAAGGTGCAAAGATGTGGCGCCTTTAGACAACTCTAAAGCAAAAGTAGCCTGAAGTTTAAATTTTCTAAAACCAAATGGGCTTGGTGCAAGCAGCTCCACTAACCTTCACTCCATGTGGTCAAGCTAAAAGCAGAAGAGGATTGACCACTTCCCACAGTAAAAAAGGGAAGAGCAATTTTTCAGTCCCAGTTTCCCCACTGCACCTTGGGGGCACGTAGAGTGTCACTATTTAGCTCCTGCTTGCTAGTAACATGTGAAAATGTCCCTTCAGCGCTCCTGCTCCCCACAGCGCTACCTAGGGAGAGCAAAAGCAACCTTGGGGCCATGCTGTTTTCTGCACACAATTTCTGAGACAAGTGGGAGATGCAGAGCGGGCGGGCAGACAGGCCCCCACCTTGTCACCCACATACATCTCCTTCAAGGGCTTCCTCTGACTGTCCCCACTGCCACCATCCAGACTCCTTGCATGATGAGGGGGCAGAATTCAAGCCCACACAGATTTGGAGGTGTGTTTGTTCATTTAGGTACTTTTATCACAATGGTTACATGCAATCAAGCAGTCTGCTTAACATTCATAATGCCTTACTGGTCAATGAGAACCTAAGCAACTCAGCAACAGTATTAGTTTTAATGTATTTATAGCCCTTTCCTGTCCAATTCATTATCCCTGTGGGTTTGGGAAAGCAACAAACTCTTTCTGGAACACCGTATGCCAGAACTAGCTGTAATTTAATGACACTTAAGAACCCAAGGAGACAGTTTAAACCACACGAGAGGTTTTCTATTCTTTCTATGGCTGGTGAGGTTTTCATTTCTCCATGCCAAAATAGCACAGAAATTACATATCATGCAGACACTGCAAAGCTGAGCTGGGCTGTTGCATGTTGCTCATTGCTATGCTATTATTCAAACATAAAATGACTTAAGAGCAAAAGAAACAAACCCTAAGCAGTTCAAAGTGTGCGCTGGATTCTTCTTGAAGCAAAGCTTCCTATTCTGCGCAGTTAGTGAAAGCAAAATTGTTGCTTGTGTAAGTGTAATAAATAGGCAATTTGTTCTTCATTTATCCAGGGTTTGTAAATTAACAATGTGAACTTCAGTTTAAAAATAAATGACCTCATCAGCTTACTACTGTGGTTTCTCAGAACACTTGAAGTGTCCACCCTGCCTTTAACTGGGAACGCTTCTCCATGTCAGCCAGGATACAAAGCGATATAAAACATCACCACTTTGCCAAGAGCTGCACTAGAAACTGCCCTGGCGGTGACCTAAAGAAAACACCCTAAGGAGTAACTACAGGGGAAGAAGACTGTCCACATCCACCCACATCCCCAGCTGTACAAACCAGAGTCTGCGCTGCAAAAAGCTCTGCACAGGTATGAGCAAGCCCACTACATCCATAGCATGACTTGGCCTAATTCACTGTAAACAGAGTAGTTTTGTAACTCTATTTTAAAATACTTTTGCCTTCCTCCCCCCCACCGCTCCCCTCCAGTTCCATTCTGTTTCTATAAATAAGAGAATAGTGGAGGAATGTTTTATAACATGTTATGTGAAGAAACTTATGCTTCCTTAGATGAGATTAACATTAGAGTACAGAAAGAGTTCAGCAAATCAACAAATGCTCGTCTGCTTAGTGGGTAATGAAAAAGAAAAGAAAAAGGCAGTGGAAAAAGGCAGAAAATGCCAATTATCATTGATTTTTTTTTTTTTTTTTTTTTTTGCACTTCTTAGTTGAGGCAATTCAAGTCTTCTGTATGGATATACATTCACAACCATTTTCTGCCTTGAAAGAGGAAGTGTTTGTATTTTAGGAACATGGAATCATAAAATCCAGAGGGCTACAAGAAGCCTATCACTAGAAGAAACCCCATTAAAAGAAATCCCATTAGTAATGCAGCACTTCATTCCTCACATAAGTCCCAACTTTGCGCGCTAGGAATTTTGCACATTTTGATTGATGAATCATTGACTTAAAATCACCTGCGGTTGATCGGCTGCTCTGATGAGATCCCATCTCCCACTGCTTGTTGCCAGGAGAGCCACTGCTGCTGCTTAGTTTCAGAATATGTCCCCCAGGGGACAGCTGATGAGTGTTACTAAACAGAAAGACAAAAAACAGATGAGCCCGGCAGTTAGAAACACAGACTGGAATGGACCTCCCAGGCCATGGAGTTGAGTTCCCTGTTGCTACCATATGATACAACTCTTGATAAACAAGAGCTTCACATTCACTGCTGCTCCAAGCAGAACTGAGAAGGACCTGATGGGAACACTTCCTCCAGACATTCATGCTGGGAGGTTACAAGAAATCCCATTACAAGTCATCCTGCTCTATGTACCTCTGCCTCTTCCAATCTGTGTCACTTTATTCCAAAAACCTCGTGCCTTTTACAAATAATGACCCCTGCTTCAATACCCTCCTAGAAGATTAAAAAGTAAAACTGGGGCTCATCCAGGCCCAGAAACTTCTCACACACAACACTATGGTCTACCTACATAACATTTTCTTCTTTGCTTCCTTTAATTCTTAAAAATCAAAAGTATTTAGGACTTGACTTCACTTGAAAACTACTTCAGACGATGTTTCTGACTTTGGTTCCTGCATCCGTGGTCTTTTCTCCTGGCACTCAGAAGTATTGCAGCCTTAGGGGCAGACTGCCAAAATTGTCAAGATGCATCTCGCAGCAGCTCGCTCGCATGCGTGCCTGCCACAACTGCAGCCACGCACAGCAAAGGCACCAGCTGCACGAGCTGCAATGCGCACAGACAGGGAGCTGAGGACAGGAGCCCCACTCCCAAAGTGTCCACGATGACACGGCCAGATGTCAATATTCTGGGATCTCCAGTAACTAGCATTGCCAAAGGATGCAGAAGAGCTTAAATGACTGTGCAGCTAGTACCGTTAACAGGGAATCAGATGCACAACTTGCATGAGATCCACTGAGGCAAGCCAAATAAGCTGGCTCAGATGAAACAACTCATTGCAGGAAGTATTACAGATGAAACACATTCACTAGATCAGCCCTTATATTTTAAAAAATACTGTTTTCCATAGAGAACAGAACTACATTGCAAGAAGATGAGATGAAAAGGAGGTGATGATCTATATGAGCCTTGTTTCTCTCAAAATCACATATGTCAGTCATGAAAAGGAAGCTGGTTTAGACACTTGCTTAAGGTTCACAAACAAGAAATTTGGTTAGCTATTTAGTGGACAAGCTACTTGGAAGACAAAATAATTGCAACTGCCATTAAATGGCGTATGAACCAATGTCAGTTTTAGAGTTACTGAGGTTAGGGCTTTGGTTTTAATAAGCTGGCTTCAGTTTTCCTACTGATAACAAATCAACCTTAGTAGAAGCATAAAACACAGAAGAGCTTACCTTGAAAGACATCTCTGATGGCCAGCCTGATCCCTGCTGTAAAATTTAGACGTTGTCCTTTCAGGAACCTTAAGGATTTAATCAAATGTTTTAGGTTTGCTATTGATGTTTCAGCCTTAGTTAATAAACCTAATGTTTACCCTATATCAATATAAAACTGAGACTAACCAACAACAAAATGCTTCAGTGGTACTTCTGGAACCGTGTCTTTCATGATACCAACCCTGGAAGCTGCAGGGCAGCAGCAGGTTCTTCCAGTTTGCTCTGAGCCTGTGCAGTCTAGCAGGGCACAGCCTCTAAGTGCTACTGTATCTTTCCCTGGTGTCAGCATTATTCTTGGTCAATATTTAAAGCAGACGAGACAAGAAAATACATCTGCATTCTCTGACTGCAGCTTTTCCTAAGTGAATTGCCTTAGGTTGCTACCAAATAAATAAAGAAATGGCAAATATCACAAAAAACAAAAACAAAAACAAAACAAAACAAAAAAAACCCACACGCATGCAGATACACCCCCACACGTGCAAATATTCTGCACTCATTATAATACCATCTGGCATACACACTAATGAGGTTTTCTGCACTAAATCAAATTCTTCCCTGAAAGGGAATCTACAGGTACTTGGTCTCACCACAGGGATGTATTTACATGCACCAAACTCCACTGACGGACACACACAGAGAATAGTGATCTGCTTAATCAGTATAAATTTGTATCTTAGAGGCTCCTTTCTAGGTTGATGAGACCCAGTAACATACACATGGATCCTACCCAACTGCAGAGGAACTGACTTGAGCAATCCAAACCGCAGGCAGCTCCCAACGCCCCAGTTTCACATACCTTTGGGGGCTGTTCTTCATTTTGACTCATATTCCAGAATACATCGTCCTGTCCAGGGCTGACTGGTGTTGTCACCATATCTGACAGCGAACTGCTGTGGTATGCATCTCTACTAGCCCGGAAATTTTCACACTTTAAATAAATGAAGTACATATTGAGTTGCACTTCTCTGCCCTATAACAGGTCCCAATGCACAAATGTCAACTATTTCATTTGTAAGATCAAGGTTGTAGCAAATGCCGACAGTATTCTCACACAATATAGCCTGCCTTACTTCACTCGCTGTAAATTATTGATTTTCAGCTTGTTAGGCACAAATATTTCAAAATGAAAGGTACAATAAAAAGAAATATTCAGTAAAACATTTATGATATACATATATTTCCACATTGTAAATCTGTGAGGAAGTTAATATGTCATTGGCAATGCATAGCCAACTGCTTAAGTGGATGATGCAAAACAGACTTTGCTAATAAAAGATTTCTTTTTAAGAAAATAATGCAAAAGTATGTGTCAAATAAGTGTATTTCATCCAAACCTCACCAACGCTCCTATTTCTGATAACACAATCATCACAGGAATCCATCTGTCCCCAGTTAAGTGTCCACTCCTAAACTAGTCTTTGCAAGGCCACAGTCACTCTGCAGTCATAAGGGACAACCCGGGAAGTGCTTAGAACTCTCTGCTGCTGTAAGGGTGCACTGGCCCTCTTGTGCAACACAGTCTTGCAATTACTTGGAAGATCAAATTTGAGGCTGCAGTAAGAAACAAATCAGAAATATGCTTAGACTACACCTCATGGGCAGTCATGCCCAAGTGCTCCAAGTGCTCTGGGACCACCTGTGTTTTTTTTTTTAAAAAAAAAAAAAAAAAAAAGTCTTTGTTCCAAATCAACATAAGTAATACAAAAGTGATTATTTTTGAATTAAAAAAGGGAGAAGCAAAACATCCTTCAATTCCATACACTAATAAGCTATCATACTTTCAAAAGGGAAAGACAAGGAAGAGAGCTAGAAACGTCAACTCAAAGTACTGTTTCTCTTTCAAATGAGAAATCTTCTTGGACACCAGACTGAGACAGAATATACAGAAACACTGCATGAGCTGGGCCCACCCTGAGGAATCTTCATGCTAGAACCAAACTGATGTTAGAGAAATAGTAAATATATAAGAGGGATGCCTGAAGCGATACTGCTTTATGACTTGTCAGATCTCGCGTGCAAAGCAGGACAGGGGCTCTCCAGAGATCCCGGGCCTGCAGCAGGAATGCTATTAGCTCCTCACCATCGACATCCTGCCCGGAGCCAGGCCGAGCCGGTGCTTCAGCCCGGGAAGAACCTCTGCCGGGGACACCTCTCGCTCGAGGGCACTGCTAGTCCTGGCCGCTCGCATCCCTAAGGGAGATTCCTGCTGCCGAGTTTGGTCCAACTCAAAGTCTTTACTTTTGTGTCCTGACTGAATTGCTGCAATTCAACCCAGAGGCGGCTGCAGCTGAGTTTCCCCCAAGGATAACTCGGAGGAATATTTTAGTGATTTATCAGCTGAGGTCTGAAATATTCTCCTGTTCCCTCAGTCTCCTCAGGTGAAAGGCGCTACAAATACACGGTAAACATATTTACCTAATACTCCATCAATTTAAAGTAACCTATATTATAAAGTAAAACAGTAACTGAGAACTGCACACAGTCTTTCAAGAATAAAATATGATTACAGGAACTCCCTGTAACTCTACAGAACTAATTTTTTCATGGCAACAAATTTCAGTGTCACTAAAACACTGACAGAGAGTAACTATAAAGCCAGTCAAAGATTCAAAACATCCATTTAAATATCTTTTCACAACCTCCCTAATTCAGGAAAAGAAAGTTAAATGTAGAAAAACAGTCCTGACAATTTCAGTTGGTTAAATATTCAGGTGCTTTTTCTCCTTTTTGGGATAATATGTTCTGTTGACTTCCTTTACAGAAAATAGCTGTTTCAGCAGTTACAACATCTAATAATCTGTGCCCTTTCATTTTGTGAAAACTACTTTTTGTCCAACATGACTGTCACTAATAACAGTTTTTAGTCAACTGGAATTATTTTAACAGCAAAGTGTTCCCCTGAAGTGACTCATCCTGGGGGTAGGAATAAGTTTTACAGCAAGTTTATCATTATGAGTGCCCAGACAGTCTTTTTCCTTACCACTTTTTCAATAAGATACTAAAGCGTCTTCCTAAATTCTGGCTTCTGAGTTCTGCAGACAATTAGAAAACTATTCGGGTTGAAAAGCAGGGGTGAGCAGTGCTGAATTGAGGGCATTGTGTTTAAGTGACCCTCCACAGGCGGCACACACACGTCAGTACGCAAGCACCATGCAAAGCCAAGAAGCAACACTTGGTTGTAGGGATGATTTCAGTCAGAACATACAATAACTTCTGACCCCAGAAGCCAGAAATGTCTCAGATAACCTCTCAGAACTACGTTGTTTTATATTTCCTTAAGTTTCAGATCGTTTGTATGGGAGGAAACACCTAACAGCAATTCTAAACTTGAGCCTAAGGCTGTTTTTTTTAATAAGTAATACCGCAAAAAAACAGCAGCACCTCTGACATGCAGACAGCACTGGCAGACGAGGTGGTATCTATTTGGCATCCTCAAACCATTAAGGTTTGAGCAAAGGACAGAAACCCTTTCCTTCCTAAGAACTGCAATGCAGCATGGCATAGCAGGAAAGAGTAGTGAGTAGGGGTAGCTCCAGAAGATTTAGGAGTAAGAAGTTTCAAAAAGGCAAACTGCACTGCTTTCTGGGGATGCTCATGCTACTGATTTGAACCAAGTCTATGTGCAGTGCTGGATATGTATAAGTGTTGTTACAAAAACAGCACATGGACTGGAATTTTCTTAAACTTACAGGAATATCTGCTCTGGGATACTGGATCAATCCATGATATAACACACAGATAGTTATTTTAGTATTGTTGAATTTCTTGTTCTGTTTTGGCCCCATTACTCTAAGTCAACAGAGGAGATCTAACTAGCAAATCCTATAGGAAAAGAACAAAGGAAAAAAGTGTATATGTATATTTAAAGGAGTTTGTCAGATGTGTGCTAAATTCCTCTGCTATCCAGACACAAGACACTAGATAGGGACAAGACTCAGTGACTTAGTTCACAAAGTCTCTGCAAAATTCTGCAGTTAGCCCAGAATGGCTCGTTCCCGGACACCACGGACAACCAGCAACCCATCTGCCACCATGCTGCATCTCAGCAATAAAGATAGGCACAAAAGAGCTATATAGGGTACAAGTCACTGAAAAATCCTACTCCTTTCATCTCAGGGGCTGCAGTAAGTTTTCTAGTGTAATCGTTTTGAGAGAGATTTGAGAAGCCAGAAGGTACCATATAATCTCACAGTATGCAATAGCTTAAAATAAGAAATCATTTTTGTCTGAGCAGAATATTGATGACAGATGATGCCTCTTGGACAAACCTGGATAGATGTTCTTCAGCATAAACATCTGTGATGAATTCAGCTTGCAATTTTGCTCTGCAGTTCCTTTTAACCTACATGAACACGGCACCTACGTATTGAACTTTATGAGTATATTGCTTTGAGTCTTTCAATCTCTAGGTGACTAACTCGCCCATCACTCATATTGCAGTATAACTTTATAAAGTTAATACATGCTGCACTTCCAAACACACAGCTATTAGCATCAACAGCTGCTGCCAGTCAGCAAAAGGAAATGCAGCCCTTAGGAAGATTTATAAACTGCACATTGAAGTTCATCTGGTTTCCATGCAAACACAGCAGGTAAGACTACAGATTGGTTTCTCCCCATCTGACATGATCTCTATCAACTGCAGCGCTGACTTGTGCACGAGTAACAGGGCAGGCACCGGCAGCAACTGAAATCACGGGGTAACAACTATATCTCTCTTGCTGCTAGTATCCCCAAGTAACACCATCGCTTTAAAATAGCATCAGGTTTTTATAGTATCGTTTCTATCAAGAAACGTGAAAGAGGGTGATAAATAGTGATTCACTGCTCACGACTCACTTAAGTAGCTGGGAGATGTACTACCAAACAGAGAAGCACCAACAAGAAGACTAAGGCATAGAGAGATTAAGTGACCTGTCCTAGGTGACAAAGAACTCTGGGTCGTAACTGGACTACACTGTGGTTCCCTTCACACACCGGGTGCCATTTTAACAGGGCAGGATTATTCTCTGTACAGCTCCTGTGCTCCTGGAGAGTCCAAGATACTGTGCAACGAACTATGTGCTCTCCCCCTTCAGTGGCAGGGCTGAAATATCCAGCTCAGGGAAGCTGTCAGCCTCTATCCAAGGCTAAGATACAAATGTCCTTCCCGTAGACCTTGCACCAGCTCTCCAGTGATTCAATGTGACCTTCTACAAGCCAGGCCATCAACTCAGCCCAGTCACAAAACCGATAACTTGAAATGATAAATGGGCCCTGGAAAAAGGGTTGTGAGAAGATGTACAAATATTTTCCCAGTGAAAAGCTCTCAGATGAAACATGGCCTTTCCTTTTCCGACAAAGGTCTATGGTGATTTATCTGTCACCAGCAGGCAATGGCAACACGAACAGGAACGGCATGGGCTGACTTTGACTTAAAGATGCAAATAGCCTCCCACAGACTCACTTTAACACATAAGAGGAAACAAAGGGACAAGGAGAGCTGATCCAGGAAGCCTGACCTGCCTTTCTGGAGGACCCTGACTGCTGGAGAAGGAGAAATTATGGAGCACTTCAGAAAACTGAGCCAAAGAAGGCAGAACACAGGAGTGGTGCTAAAAGCAGGGCAGCCCAGGACACGCTGAGCATAGCACGGGTAAGCAAGGGAGCACGTGCAGCTGCTCACGTGGCCGTGATTTTTATGGTGCTTTGGGCACCACGGACTAAACCTCACGGAAGCGGCTGGAGAGGGAGCAGGACTCGTTCAGCCATCCAGGAGCCCGACACGAGCGAGCCCCTTCCAGGGGCGTGCGCTCCAACCGCGCGTCCGCCGTGTCGAGTGGACAAGAAAACACGGGAACACTGTGCTGAGGGAATTAGAGCAGCAACGAGGTTATTGCTGCCGCTGCTTGTTTTCAAAGTGGAGATTTCCACGTGAAACGAGTCGTGCTCACAGACACAGGGTCTTACTCGGTTTCTCTTTGCTGTCTTGCTTTTCTTTCACTCACACTTGCTCACAGGCCCCTCACAAGAGATTGGAGCAGAAAGAAACAGTAGCCTGAGCTACTTATTTTGCACATCATGAAAGAGCAGGATGTTGAAATGAAAGTGAGTTTTTAGATACACTGTGAAAACTCTGCTCTCCCACAATGGATAGAAATAGCAGGATCTAAAATATTTTGAGAAAAGGATTCTCATGTTTTCGTAACATGGAGTGACTTGTTCAGCACTTCTACCTTTTGTACTAGAATTTTTCAAGCCAGTCAGGTCAGAAATCAGTAACTGATTGGTATTGGGTGATTCTGTCAAATTGACAGAAATATGCAGAAGCTGCAGGGATGAGCATAAAAGAGCATGAAGAAATGCTTAGAAGCACCTTTGAACACAAAGGTGTGAAAAGCTTGGCTCAGAAAGTGGAAAAATATTAAAATAAATACATCTAGAATATTTCACATCTCAACAAGAAAGCAAGCACATAGCCCCCCGTGCACAAGCGAGAGAGATCCTCTGAGCCTGCAAGGCCACCACAAAAGGACAGCATACTAGCCGGTGCCCAGAGGACTGTGCCACTGTAGGCACATTCAGAGATCTCATACACACATCACAAGGACTAAGTCTTGTTCAAGATGCACCCTAGAAGATCTTTTGCAGCAGGTACATTACTCTGATTGCTAGGATTCTTGCATTTGTAACTGAAAAACATCCGTTCCTCAACAAGAGGGAAAGTGTTGACACAGCAGCTGAAGAATAGAAACAGCTCTTCACAGACCTTACAGACTCTACCTGGAGGCAGAATCTGACTCTGCATTGGTAACTACATCTTATGGCATCTCTACCTGCTTTTAGGTTACAAGATCACTAATAATCTTGCTTGTGTAAGTGATTTTCAGGAAAATCACTCTGGTTTAGACTAGCTTTGTGAAGTGTCACAAATATTTATGACGCCATATGAATAATACACCATCCAGGGCCTGAAACAGCACACTCATTCAAGCTTTCTGCAAAATATCTAAGAGTAATACTACAGAATCAGAACAGTCAGGCATCAAGCGTCTAAAAATAACTGTTATCTAACCCCAATTTGCAATGCCTAAATATAATTCCACTTATGATTCAGTAGCACATGGTGGCACTAAGAATCTCTGAGGCAGATTGTCACAACTCTGTCATTTATGCCCGGAAGCAGAGGGAATCAGGTTTCCCATTTACTACTCTGCTCAGACACCATCCCGTGCTTTCTCTTCCCCCCCAGAGCTGCAATACCATACCTGTACTAACACGGCTCTCTGCATTGCAGGGGTGCAAGGACTGGAACTACTGCCGGAGCCCATCCTAGCGTGTGGGGCAGCTTCGTGCCCAAGCACCGCTGACCACTGCAGGGAAGGCTGGATGCCGTCACTTTTCTTTTTTCGGTCCTCAGCCTGAGGAGGAAAGAAGAAAGTTTCACGCTCAGCCGCAGTCTTCACAGGCTGGACGTTCTCCGAGAGCAGCGTCAAGCCCGACGGGCCCCCTTGCCAGCGAGAGGGCAGCCCTGGCACGATACATGTCAATACTGCCACTCAATCTGCAACCCTACCTCTTTCATCAACTTTCTGCAGCAAGCCTCAACACCACCTGCCCAAGGAAAAGCGGCACCAGAGGTGCCTCAACTGCAGCCTGCTTTTTTTCTCCCAGTCCTCCCATTTGCTACAGGCTGGGATTTTAAGTAGGAGGAATCATCCCTCTCCGTTCACTTATTTTTAATAACATTCAGCCCATCTTGCCATGTATTTATTACTTACTTCTACAACAGTAATACGACAGCAAGTGGCTTTTCCCTTTAAAGCACTTTTAAGGCTCTGTTGTATAGTGTCTTAACTGCACTAGACAAAAAGTTTAAGGAAAATGATTTGGAAGGAATATAGGCCCTTTCATTTCCTGAGGGCTCTGCAAATTACAGAGTCTTTATCCCATGGTTTTGACCTCACTGTTCTTTTTGGTCTCATTCAACATAACTAATTCTCACTCTCTAGTATAAATCTTAAGCACATCCTGTGATTCAGCAGTCTAGAGGCAGCTCTACCCAGCAAGCTAGAGATTAATGCTATCTCACATCCAGGTCTCTGTCTGGATGGGCATTTGTAACGGTATCTCTCACTGTATCTGCATGTCTGCGCCTATGTCAGAAGTTAAGCATACTCTGAACACAGTCAAGGAACTTGCTGAGGAGACAGAAAATAAATCCTTCTAGTCTCACAGACCTTGATTGGAAGAGAGACTTATAAAACCACACAACCACAGCCAAATACCAAGAAATCCTAGGCCCAGTGAACTCAGCGGTTATATTACTCTTGAGGCCATGTTTAGGCAACTCCTAACACTGAAGGCAAAATTTCACCACAAGCAAGAAAGAAAATGGAAAAAAATAGAGCAGTTTTACTATGTTGGAAATAACTTTGCTGCTACATCTGTGTGTCCAAAGGGCACTTGCATGCAATATGTTATGGTTTAAATGTGAGCTCCTTTAGCCTATGCTTCAGGCTCCCAGCACTGCCTCCAGCTCCTGCCCAGGTACCAAGGCAATGAACTAGTGCAGCACGCAACCCGAGCAAAGAGCCCCTTCCCCTCAGCTCCTGCGCCAGCCACTCGGACACAGCACGGCTCCCAACTGCTCACATCAGGGAAACCTGCTCCGACCTGCCCGCATGAGGACAAGCGCAACTGCAAAGACGAGCAGCTCCCAAAAGAAGGCTCTGTGGCTCCAACTTGCACAAGCCTGAGGTTTGGAAGAGAAGGAACGGTGGGGTTTTTTGGCTTTTTTTTTCTTTCTTTCTTTCTTTCTGATGTCTCAACACTAATTCTGGAGAGTTTTCATGTAGGGCTGTTAATTGCCATAAATGCCACAGAGCCCCCAAAGTTACACAAAGAACACCCTCTAGGAGGGCTGGCTACCTCCATCAATGTATAGATCTTGCCAACAGAAAGACTGGCATCTCTTCAAGCATCTGGCATCTTTTTATTAAAAACTGGGGAAAATCAGTATTAACAAGACCAAATTCACTGAGTTATCTATCATCAGTCACGGTCAAAACTTTTAAACATTTCTGAATCCTTATGAACAACTATGACTGCTGACATAGTTTCAAAGTCTCAAATTTCAACCAAAAATATGCAGCCCTTTTCCACTAATTACAATTTTAGTGGAAGAACTTCCAAAAAAAAAAAAAAAAATGGAGATTATATAAATGATGTTTTAAAAGAACTTGTCCACAAAACCAGAGTATATTATGGAAGCCATAAGAACACAGCATAGTGCTGTGAACCTAAAAGGCAGGAAGTGCTTTTTAAGACTCTTGCGATTTTCCTTTTGTGTGCTGCTTCCAAATGAGCCTAACGTATCTGCAATTAGCTATATTTTATCTCACCTGCAAATTAAAAGTTAATAGTGACTACATACAAAAAATTCCGTAATACATTTAATTCTTCTGTCATTTACAATACATGCCAAAACTAGAAATGACTATTTAAGCTGACATTTTGTGGTTCTTTTGTCTTCTAGATACAATGAAGAAAATTAAGTTAACTGAAGTCAATGTTGCATTTTCTCCCCCACCTGCACCCTTGGCCCAAGGCCTAGCAGAGGGAAGCCATTTCTATTGACTTTTTTAGTGCACATTTAGCCTAAAAGGATTGCCTCTCTAGCCAGACCCTACTTACTCCCTAGCCGGAAAAAGATACAATGAGAAAAAGTTAAACAAAACCTGACCCCCTCCTACTTGTATAAACAATGGTTTCAAAAACAGCTAATTCAAATTTTAGTAATGATCTGTTTAATCAGACAGTGCAATAAACTCTTTGGAGTTAAGGCATTCATTACACAGTTAAGTTGTACTTCAAACAGAATTAGACAGTCTCTCTTGTTTTCACAAGACAGCTACTCTAACAAGGGACTTGATACCTTTTGTCTTCTTGATTTTGTATCACTGCTTAGTTTAGCACTGTTTGCAGATTCTATTCAGTTATTGAAATGCATAATTTCAACAATTGTGGCAAAACAATTAGCTGTTTAACTGTTTATTAATGGAGAATTTTTTACCTTGGAGAGTGGTCGCAGGGCATGCACACAAACCGCCACCAAGAAAAGAAGATTAGAGACTTGCTTAGAGACTTTAGCAAGACACGTTAATAAGCAGGACTCTGCATTCCTCCTACACACATGTAGTGCTTTTCTGGGGTATTTTAGGCAGGTGCTTTGCTACGAAGCACTATTACACATGATACTCTATGAACACACAGCTACCCCCTAGGAGGGACCTGCAAGCTGTCTTTTGCTTTAAGAAAACAACAGTCCCATCAGCTGTGGAACTACACTCACAAGCTAGGGATATATAAAATAAAATTAAATTAAAGAAGAAAAAAAGCACACCAGGAACTCAGCGATACATGAAACGGACTCCTACCTGTTCACAGTACGGTAGGCTGAACAATCTGGTGGACAGAAATACTTACAGAATTATCAAAATAGATTGAAACAGATAACAATATGTAATAAAAGACTATATGGCTACTCCATATCCACCAACTCTGGAATGCCTAAAATCCTGGGAGGTAAAAAACAAGAAAAAAGCACCACAACAGGACACTGGGGCACAGAGACCTGTGCTTAGGAAGCAAGACACAGTTCTGAATCTGGGTTATCTTGTGAACCCCAGAGTCAGGCTAAGACATCAGTAAATCCTCAGACAACGCTACCTTGATTCATTCCTCTGGGAGACAAGTGAACGACACCTGGTTAACGAGCAGAGGGATCTTGCTTCCCTCCCCACCACGGTCAAATTCTTCTCTGGACTGCAATAGGCAGGACAGAGGCCAACGCTTACCCTCCATATTAATGGAAACCCAAGGCTTTTCTGTATTACCCATGCATAAGACGACACAGGTCAAGCCCCAGAAACAGGTTTAAAGGCCAGCCTGTTCTCTGCTTCAGCATTACAAACTGCACCTACGACAAAACGCTACTCTGGGCGAGATGGTACCACCTCTTTGCTTGTGCTGCCTGCTGGAGGATGTGCTGCTGCAACTGAACTCTTGGGAAGCTCCTTTTTCTTCTGCTTGTGGTCATGCTGGAGAGACAGCAACTGTGTCTGATCTTTGGGGAGAGTTCGATGCACCTTCTTGTTGTGCTGCTGCTGCATGTCTTCCAGCTTTTTCTGAAAGTAAAGAAAAAGCCGTGAGCTTCAAAGGGAAGAAAACTCTTGGAAGACAAATGAGTCTGCTGGAAATACTGGCTGGGTTATTTTCAAAAGGAGAAAAGTAAGCAGCATTTCAGCAGGGACTGAAGAGCTAGACTCCTAAGCAATAGGGAGCATAAAATGACCCCAAACAGATCTTGTTTGGCTTCTGAAAGAAAAGCTCAACAAAACAGGTTGGCTTTGTTTCTTCTTTATTCCTCAAACACAGCAGAAAATCATGTTTTACTCTTTACCTTTCCTAAAAACAGAGGGCCTTATCAAACACTCCATGCTTTTATCTAATTACAAATCTATTTGCCTGTTGAAACATAAGCTGTTAGGAAAACAATGCGGCCTAAGTGACTTGACAATGAGATTTCAGCATTAAAATTAACCCCCACTTCACGTTCATTTTTGAAAGAGAGATGCTCTTGGTTATAACCCAAAGACAAACTAGAGACACTGGAGGTTTAAGCTTAAGTTGAGCTGATGCCTGGAAGCATTCAGGATCGAGATATTTTAACTCAGACTGAAGCAACTGAAGACCAGCGCAGCGAGGAGAAACAACAGGGATGAAAGTACCATGCTCATGGGAGAGGAAATGCCACTGCTGTAGACAAGAGGGTGACTCAGTAACATGCAAGTAATTCAAAGGAAGGGTGAGTGGGAGAACAAGAGGCAATAAATACATTTTAATACATTTTTAAAAGTCCCCCTCTGGTCTGTGACTCAGAGGATGGGAATACGCTCAGGGAATGGAGAACAACATCAGCTGCGGGAGTAGGGAGCTGTGAATGGCTGTCCGTAAACACTCATTTTGTACCTGCTTCTTTTCTGATCTTCCCAGGCCATCCACCATGCACTGCTCATCTTCCACAGCCCTTTTGTCCTCCGTCTGCTGCACAGCCTTAGCCTCTGGCCACCTCTGCTCACACTCCTGTTGCCTCCGGAGCTCTTGCTCTCGCCTTTGATGCTGGATAAGGGCCAGGAAACAATGTTACTCGTTTTGCTTTATTTCTGTACCCACCAATTCCTTACGCTGGTAGTCATTAACCACAAGGTCCTTTTCCTGATACGCACTCAGCACTAGGGGACACCTCATACCCACCACAGCAGGAGCAGACAGTCACAAATTGCCACCACAACGACTGTCAAATGCTGGATGTAAAACCTTTGCCCTTTTGGCAGTCAAAGCCATTAATTTCAGTGGGCACATGAGTTTTCTGTGGTGGCTGGCAGCTAATCTAATGACAAATGCCTTCCCGTCATTTTGAGAAGGAAGGTTCTACGAAGTCCCCCAGTTCTGCTGGAGCAGCACTAGGCTTTACCAACACCAGTTCTGGGGGGTTTGTTCACGCTGGAATATCATCAGATGCTCACGATAACAGACATGCCAGTGATTTAGCAGTGTCTGTAACAGCATAGTGTGTCAGGCAGCTCAGAAGGCAGCTCTCCTGTAACACCTTAAAAAGATGCAGGGCCAGGACTCTGTATCAGAAGGACAGATTCAGAATAGGGCAGTGCACATGAGAAAGAAAACAGGATTTCTCACGTTATCAGCCTGGATCTCCACCACAGAGCACATTTCAACAAAACACCCTCATGATCTGCTCCCAAAGATCAGGGCAAGCTGACAACAGGAAAGGGGTAGAGGCCTTCTAAAAGCATTTAACATCATTGTATTCAGGAATGACAAGAGTTCTCCCAAGGTTAAGGATGGCAGTACAGGTTGTGCTGACAGTTTAACACAGCCCGCTTGCCTTTCAAAGACTGCTCTCTATTGGCACATTTTTCTTATTTGCAAGGGGATGTGGAATAACAACATGAAACAGCTCCTACATCTTCCAGACGCTTCCTCTGCTCTTTCTGCTGCTCGATTCGCTTCTGCCGCTCGGTCAGCAGCTGCTTCTTGTATTTCTCCTGGTCTTTCAGCTGCTGCTGCTGGCGATGAGGGTCAGAACGGTTTTTGTTCTCTTGCTGCAGCCGCAGAAATTCCCGACGGAGAGTTGACTCTCCTGGGAGATTAACTATGGAGCTGAAACAAAAGGAAAGTTTCTATATGACTAAACACAACATTACAGCAGAGTACAACGTGCACTGGGAATTCCTTGCTGTCTTGTGTTAGCAAATTAAAACGTTCCAACAAATCTCCAGTGTGTTGGCAACGTATCTGCATTTACTGTGCTACAAACCAGCCTGAAGCTGATTGTTGGCTCCTTCATTTTACATTTTCCTTCCTACTGCAGGGAAAGCAGTTTATTACTGATCTCTTACACTCACCATTTATACTCAATAGCTACAAAACAGTTAAAGCAATGGAGGAAATACAAGAGATGAGGGATTGAGGATAAGTTAAGACAGCCAATCCAAGGAGAGCTGCCTGCAAGGAGAACAGCTTGGCTAGGCAAATTTTATATTCCAGTAACAAAATTCACCTTGGCTCTCCTTCATCTTCATTCGGCTCATCATCTTCCTCCTCACTTCCACTGTAATCATAGTCTGTTTCTTCTAAAAAAGAGAACAATATGTAAACCCCAGGGACGGATGGTGTCATTTGCGGTCATTTAGCTTGAACTTTGAACTTTCCTTCTGAGCTACATGCAGCTCACAAGGAGTTTAGGAGGCACAGGTTGCATGAGGAGGCTAAAGGGATGTAGCGTAAGATGTAACCCTGTGAATGGCTACATGAGTTTTATGAATCTAACCCCTTTCCATAATCTGAATTAAATTAAACCTGCAGAAAAATCCAACTTTCATAACAACATTAGCAGAGAGGTTCTTCCAGAATGAAATCAAGATAGGACATAAGGGACTTATACTGCCCTTCTCTGCTACTGTATACCTGTTGTATAGCTGAGGCCTTCCATAAACCCAAATTAAAAACAGCACTTTTCAGATCTAAATATAACTATCTAGCATTAACTGATCCCGATTATTACGTTTTTCCCTTTAAATGCATTTGTGAAAACCTCTGATAAGTTGCCTTTCCTTTCAAATGTGCTTTGAAAGCTGAAAGCCGTCATAGAATTGGCTATTATTATTATGTGAGTCAGGAAATCTGCACTGCAAACAGCAGTTTCACTTTAGGTAACAATAGTGCAGTTGTCAAATCAATACTTAGAGTTTATATGTTACTCCCCAACTTTTTAGTGCTTTCCAAGTTTGCCATTACAGTCAATAATCTTCACAACACCTCTCCTGCAGGCATCATATACACAAAGTGAAGAGGGCAAGGGAGGGCAGGGAAAATGAGGGGTCAAGAGGCTACAGCTCTTTCTCCACTTAGCACAGCAATTAGTGGGCAGCGTGCAGACATTTAGGCCACTCTGAAATTGCTTCTCCCAGGCTTTGCTCTGAATAATAAGGCCAGCATTTGCAGCAAATTCAGATGCTTTCTTCTCCTTCAGCCACCCTGTAAGGCAGATGACTCATACCCATTTGTATCTCGCTGCAACTTGGAGGCCTTCTCAAGGACTCTCTCCGGCACCCCACCACAAAAAGCTTTTCTGTCCTCAAAGATCTCACAGGGTAAAATTACATGGAGATGCAGCAGGTAAATTAAGGGGACAGTGGGTGAATGGATGAATTCAGAGACTAGGAAGGGCTTGCTGTGAACACTATTTAGACATTCAGAAGAGTAACAGCCTTGGTTTTATTTGGACTCCCTGATCACAGTAGCGTGGAGGTTATTTTTGGTGAAATCAGTATCGCACAGACTCCAAAGACTTTGGCATTTAAACATCATTAAGAATCCAAGTTTGGCAAAAAGATTTTCAACATGCCCCCCCACCAATCCATGGCATCCGTGACAAAATTTCCTTAGAGTTTTAAAGGTGCCAGTATTTATTTCAGTCACATCCACCTTACCCTCAGCTGCCAAAAGTAGGAAGCAGGCCCACTGTCTGCATGCTTTTTATTTCTTTTTTTTGCCACTTTACCCTTTTCTCCTCTTTTCTTCCTGGTCCTGTCCAGGTGGTCTTTCAGCATGATGCGCACTTGCCGTTCATTCTGCATGTCTCGGATGAAGGAATGCTTAAGCAAGGTCTCTGTGGATGGACGGTGCAAGTAATTTTTAACGAGGCAGCTTTCAACGAAGTTAAGGAATTTCTTCGACCTGAAAAAGTTAGAAAAAATAGGGGAAAATAAACATCCTTTTCCACTTGAGTGCCATGTACTACCCCCAAATGACCTACAGCACCAGATTTGCATGGTTTCCTTCTGCACTGGAATTGCATGAACCAAAGGTGAGTTCTATTCCTGCGCCTCCTTCAACCTTGCAGAGCTGAGAATGGAGAGAACTCCACACCAGACCCATTTCAGTGGGATTTACACCAGTTTCAACACGACCACAATCTGGCCAGTGTGACAACTCTTTCAAAAAGTACCCTTACCCTTCCAGTGTGGCCAAGATTTTCATTATATTTCAAGTTCAAAAGAGGAATTAGCTCTCCTTATGCCACAATGACTACCACTAAGAGTCCAAAGTGGCTCAAGTGTCCTGACAAAACACTGATCCCAGACAGCCCCACCTAAGCCTTGCCTGTGGCTACATTTCAGGCACCCATGCCAGTCTTTAGCGACTGCATTGCCAGCCTGTTCTGCCCAAGTTGAGAAGAATCATGTTCCTTCCCAAAGGTAACCCAATGTGCACAAGTGGCCTACGCCAGCACCACAAACAGTGTAGGAAAACCCTGCAGCTCAGAGCAGGACTTGACAAGATCAGGGCCCCTGGAGCTCAAAATTCCTCCTAAGCCCACAGCTACAAAAGCACACTTTACACATTTTTACCATTTTCTGGATTTCAGCTTTGGGGGCGGGTTCCGGGGGATGAGGAAAAGCGCTCGCATGGGGTGCATGTCACACAGGGCTGCAAGGGAAACCACAAACCATTAAAGAGGAGGTGCCACCCCCACCACGTGCCTCCCGCTTCTCATTGCTTCAACCCCATCAGGGCAGCTCCTGCCCTTGGCAAATGACACCAGGCTCAGCGTGCCTGACACAGGCCCTCCCTGTCCGTCAACTGAACACGTGCTACAGCCAAGAAGTACAGTCCCAGAGTACAAGAATTCTTGCATGACAATACATTGTTATTGCCAGTTAATGAGGATTTAGTCAAAGGAAACCATGCTACTCACTGCATGGTAACAGCAAGTGCAACTTTCCTTGTTTTTATATCTATATTTTATATCTATATTTATTATCTATTTTATATCTATATTTATTATCTATTTTATATCGCATTTTTATATCTATAAGGCTTCAGTGGGTCATGAGAAACCTCACCTCCCTCATACAAAGAACGTTTTTGCCTAAAATAGCTGTGTGCTACAGCTTACTAAATTTGGGATCAAAACACACAGCTATCTTACTACGTCTGGTTTATGGTCCAGATAAGTAATAATCTAAATGTTAACCAACATTAGTGCCTGATAGCACTGCTGGGGTCTCCATCCTGGAGGGACAGCAGTGACAGCACTGAGGATGTGGTCATGGACCCAAACCTGTTCACAAACAAATGGAACAGGGAGAAATCAAGACATCCTCAGAGGAAAAAGTCTAACTGTTGGGCCTAGTTTCCACCACTGCCTTTTTTTTTTTTTTTTTTTTAAAGGCTTAAAATCAAAGTCTTTCATGTCAAATATTTCTGCTAATATGTCAATCACTTCTGCTTATCTGAATCCATATGCAGGGATGTACAAAGTGAGGCTAATCAGGGCTCTAGGAAAAACTTATCATTTCCCTAAGAAATGAAGGCAAAGCATGAAAATGTGAAGCCAAGACTCAAGGGGTAGAGGAAAGCAAAGGCACAAAAGTGAGAGAAAGTCACAGATTATTTGGAAAGATACAGCCAGAACTTGGTACATGTGTGTATTAGCCAAGCATGAGCTATTTTAATACAGAACACGCTCAGGAAGCTTAGAAATGTCCCCGCTCCCCAATCCCACGTCGCTTACGAGGAGCTCCTTCAGCCATTTCAATCGCAGTGATTCCCAGGGACCACAGGTCACTCTGCAGGGAAAGAAACAGTGCACATGGCAACTAGCGGCATTTAAGTTTTGTTTTAAGTTTTGTTTTTAATTATTATTACGTTTTCCTAGATTTCTTCTGGATCAGGTCATTTTAGTGCGAGAATGACATATATTCTGCTCCCTCCCATTCCCTTCTGAGTTTTTAGGAAATGTGCTAATAATCCAAAGTTTTCCATTCCATTTCCCATGCAACAAGGAACAGCTGATTCATCATTTAAGCAGCCAGATGCAAAACGCAAACCTCTTACCTTCAAATATAAAAGACACAGAATATAGCAGGCATTGTTTGAAAACACATATTAAGTTAGTAAACTGTTGTCACAAGGCAGTGAGATAGAACCTCCCTCACACCCTTGCTCCAGGCTAGTAAAAGTCTGGTCTTAATGCTTATTTTGGAGTAGTTATTACTGACTTTCTACACTGATAGAGTAGAAAGTATAGTCAAGTCCAAGGTCTGACTTTTTCCTATCTACAGTCTCCAATTGCATGTTTTTGAGCACATGAAAGGAGAGCGCAATTGGGCAGTCAGATTTATGCCTTAAAACACACGAGCTCAGTCATCCTAGGCTGGAGTTTCCTTTAGGAGCTTCCCTGGATGTCAAGGGCCAGGCTGTGGTTACAGAAGGCAAACTGGAAACACTACAAGTGATGGAAAAACTTCACAGGTTTCATCTGATCACTCACATGCATCATTTCTCTATTTCTGGGTCTAAATGTAGCCACGTGAAAGACACATGACAAAATAAACATGTGGGTTTTCTCTAAAATTACCTTTTAAAGGAGACAGTGGTAGACAAGGCAACCCTTCAAAAATTAGAAGTGATTCACCACTCTAAGAACATGAGGATGTATCATATTGTATAAAGATGATCGTATATATGACATAATGATGGCTCGTATCAGATTTGGCCCTCTAACTTTACCAACAGTGCCTTCTCAGTCCAGCTGCTCTGAACTGCTTTATGCAAGCTGAAAAAACAGTTTGGATTATAGTGTGTGAAGGGATCTGAGAACAAAACCCGTAGAAATGTAATAGATTCAGATCATTACCTGTAATTAAAAAAGACAAGAAAGTCTTCTAAAGAAATGTGAAAAGAATGACTATCACATGGAAGTACTCTGAGAAAAATGGAAGAAACAAGCAGGTTACAGAGAATTTGGCTTGGAGTTTCAAAGTGAGACCACCAGATGAAAAGGGAAAATGATAGCTGTGCCTGTAAAGGTCCACTTGTATGTACACATTTATATCTATTTTCACTCATTTTTCATCATTTTTTTACCCATAAGAGCTGGACCAGAAAGAAGTTACAAAAAGACAGACACAACGAACAGCTTCCTTCTGCTATTCTCATCATATCCATTGTAAATCTATATTAAAAAAGACCAGACCCTGGCCACGTCCACAGTCACAGCACTGTCCACATCAGAACTTCCAAAACTCTCTGTTCATCAGTTTAAACTACTATTTGAAGAATCCATTCAGAAGTAGACATAAAGACAAATGCAAGCAGATGAACCATGCTCATTATTCAAGTCAGTGAAACCTCAAAAATTAAGGGTGCATGTTCCCTAATGCTTTGCAGTCTGAAAAGACAACATTCTGGAAAGAAAATCATCTGGGAACAAGAGATTGAAGACAAGAGATTCATTTCTTGAGGCTTCTACATAGATTTATATGGTATGAAAAATAAAATAAAATCCAAGAACATTCTTTGGTCATGACTGCCATTCACACAATGTAACTTCACACTGCCAACGCAGCACAGAAGATCTTAACAATTGAGAATCGCAGCCTCTGGTTCAGTAGAAAATGGAAGTTTTCTGAAACCACAATTAGAATTAAAGGTTCAAAGCAGTAACAAACCATCCAAAGCAAGAGAAGGTCTGGAGAAAAAGAAAGTCATCCCTGGAAAACAGCTTGCATGGTGAAAGCAGACAGACAACATTGCTAGGAATAGGCCAGAGGACAAAGAATACCTAAGTCTCTTTAGAGAAGCATATTATAATAGGTAGGAGAAGAACCAGAAAGAGTTTGAAGAGCTGCCATTGGAATGCAGGTTGCAGAACACAAAGGTCACCTCAGAAGGACACGGAAACTCTATTTCTTTGACTCCCATAAAGAGGTAATTAGCATGTACTCACACAGGAGCAAAAACAAGCTCAGGGACTCGTTAACCAGTGCAACCATAAGGATATACAATAACAGATAAGGCCAGTTTATTTACTCGGTCTTTTCTGCATGAAAGATCAGTAGTGAAGACTTGGCTGCCCTGGAAGAGTGATGCCAGCAGGTGGAGAGAGGAGATTCTTCCGCCCTGCTCAGCACTGGAGAGAGCCCACTGGGAATGCTGAATCCAGGACTGGGCTTCCCAGCATGTGAAAAGCAAAGAACAATTGGAACAAGCCCAGTAAAGGGCCACAAGGATGATTAAGGGACTGGAGCTGGGAGGCTCCAGGCTATGAACAGGGATTGTGCAGCCTGGAAAGGAGACAATGCCCAGAGGTGCTGCCCACCCTCCGCTGCCCTGCCCTTCTGTGAACAACTAGAAATCATTCTGGGATGGGAAGCCTGTTAGTTAAAAGGCTCATATATGAGTGTCGTGATACAAATTACTGCCAGCTAACTCAGGATTTACAGCTGAATACAGAGTAAAATAGCTCTATCAGAGGAATGCAGTACCCAGCCATATTAGCCTTACTCTTCTCAAGTGTTCTTCCCAGGTTTACCTTTTCTCTTCCATTCTGACCAGCAACCTCCTTGTATCAGAACATTGCACTTTTACACTGAATGGGAGCTCACAGATGTGCATTTCGCATATTAATAATGCACAAAGGTAGTCATAGCGAAACTCCATTCTTAGAAAAAGAAAGAGGAAAACAAAAAACAGCCATCCACCCACACTACAAATACTTCTATTTGTACAGTTGCAATACTATTGCAGTTTAAAAGGAAGGAAGTTTGAACTTTTCAAGTTCAGTACTCGAAGAGGATTTCAGCAACAACCTGCACGCTTTGCCACCCTCGCAGAGCTGTAACGCTTACTCTGTAATCATACGTAGAGTCTGGGTTCTCCTCACAAGCAATGACCTCGGGTGCCATCCAATACGGAGTTCCAATAAACGTATTTCTCCTCCCAATAGTCCTATCCAGTTGGGCACTTACACCAAAATCCACTGAAAAGCAAGTGGAGGTAAAAAAAACTAGTAAACAGTTGCATCCATGTGAAGTTTGCTCAGTTACTTTCAGACTGTTTAGATAGCAAACCTTTGGGGTTCAACATATATCATATCTGAGTTTCTGCAGTACATGGTGTCCAGCAGCTGAAATATAACTGGTTTTTGCTCTTTTGACAGAAGAGAAACAACATGGTAAATCTAGCAGTCAGGTTACAATTGACATGAACTATTCTACAAAGATATTATAGAACAAGTTATGTTTTTTCTAAATAACACACTGAGGAGAACTTGAGATCTTTATCTATTACCTGAAAGGAAATATAACTTAAGAACATGAGAAAACTGAAAGTGTCAAATAAGGCCATTTGTTAAAGTTGGAAAGAACTCTCCTATCACTGCCACCTGATTCTGAATTGCTTTGATGAACTCCTTCCTTATATTTCTTTTTACACTGAAGCCCCATCTTAAAACACACTGGATCATATACTAGTTTATTCAGCCCTTAGACTTCTTATAACCAAAGAGATGTATGGTGCTCTTTGTGCTGAACAGATGTTACTTGCTCATCAGGAGTGTACAGCAAAATGTTTTTTTCGGACACACAACCAATAATTATGTGATTTTAGTTTTCTTTGAACAAACCTCTAGAATACACTAGTTGGATCCACTAGGCACAGCATGAGTGCTATTCACAGAGAAGACAAAAATAACAGGGAAAGGAAAGGACAGGAAGGGGATCAGCACTGCTGTTACCATCAAGGAGCCAATTTTCTCACCTATGCTTCCTCAGTGCCGATTCATCTACATAAAATGATACTTTCTACTATCATAGTTTAATGTGCCTGTTTATCAAATCTTCTCTAATAATAAGGTGGTCCTGACCCTTGGAATTATTATGCCTTCTGTGCTTCTGGAAATACTTTCTCTCTCTCTCTCTCTCTCTTTGTTTTTTTTTTTTTGTTGTTGTTGTTGTTGTAATTGGTAAATCTGTCTCATCTTTACCCACTTAAACTCAGAGCTAGAAAGGTTCAATTCTTTTCTCCAACACGTGAAAAGCAGCAGCACTAATAACTAAACCAGATGGCAAACACAAACACACACAGACAACAAGTTAGTTTTGAGAGAAAACTAGTAAAAGCTGATAAATAAAGAGACTATAGACAAAATCCTGCCTCCATTGAACTCCCTTTGACATCAGTGAAGCCAGGATTTCATCATAAATGAAATCATGAGATTTAAAGCACTATTTTGCTTTGCTCCAGCCAAGTGTCTTACCCTACATCTATAGGAAACATTTTTTTGTTGTTGTTCTCAGACTCTACAGTGATTTCTTTCAGTTAAAGGGGCATAAGGAACATCCAAAATGAGAGGTACTCTCCTTGAGTTTGCTCTTTAAATCACTGCCAGCCATTCTTTGTGATGTCTGATATGACAGATACACACCCCAAGGGAGATACATACTCACTTTTGGTCTCAGAAAGTTAGAACTTGTCAATATTGACACGTCAAAGCTAGAAAAGGAAATGAGTAAACTCTCAAACATTCTTGGGAGATGACTTTTAGCAACTGCTACTTTTCAGTGATAGCCCCTGCACATGAGTAATATCACGTCAGAGCCTTAGCATCTATTGTCAGATTTACGAAAATCTCTTAAAACCACTTCCCTTGGAGAAAATGATGAGCAGAATTTATTCCCAAACATGTTTCTTCTTTTTCCTCTAAAGCCATCTTGAGTGAAAGGACAAGAAAAACTTTGCATGCAGGGGGCTGGCTGTGAAGGCCTCCTGGTGCTGTGACCCCTCAGACAGCTCCTGCGTTTGACTCCCCAGAAGCAGCTGTGTTCCTGGCATGCTGTGAGTGACAACCTTGCAGAACACGTCATGTCTTTTAGCTCTTTCTACATGACAGCCACCTCATAACCACAAATCATTAACACTGCTTGACACAGCTATTGCCTTGGGCTACTGAAGGTTCTTTCCAAGACAAGATGGAAATTTTAAAATTTTAATGTCCAGGATTCTAACATGCATTTAAGGAAACTTACCCAGCTTTACTTCTGCATTTTCTGTGAGCAGAACATTCTGTCCTTTAATATCTCGATGGATGACATGGTGAGCATGAAGATGTGCTAAGCCCTGAAAGAAAACCAGACTTTCCTTATTCTTTCTTCCTGTCACTGTAAGCTCAGCATTGTTGCCATTTTACATTTTTACCCTTCTCAGACTTCATTCACTGGAAAAGTTCTTTACATGTGATAAGTACCATCACCACCCCAGTTTTGGCAAGGAAAAGCAGCCATAGCCCTGATCCTCTTCTCTTTCATCCCCAGTATGACAGTAGTGGAGCATGTCTGACATCAAATGTGAAGAGAACGAGGTTCCAATATTTTATACTTAAGTTTCAGAATCAGAGGTTGCCTCCTTATACTATGTGTATATAGCACACGCACATAGATAGAACATATATAGACAGAATAATGGAGAATGCTTTGTATTGGGTGTGGAGTTAGCAAGTGGCTGGCCACAGCCAAGTTCAGCATGTGGCAAACCTCTAACTATTCAATGGTAAACAGACAACATACAGTCCAAAATACCATGTCAGAACCTGGCTTTGAATTTAGCAAATATTACCTTCATTCAGCTAATATTTGCAATATTCTAGCATCTCCTCCCTTCCAAAATTATCCATACTTGAACTGTCACATATAATGGAACACACTAAAATAATACATTATAATTAGCATGGGGATGCTTTGCTCAGAATCTTTAGCTTCTCTAATACTAATGACTTCCAACAGAGCTTCAGCCCAAATGCCAAATTTTCCAGGAGGAATTGTTTTCAGTCCACACGTAATCAAGTCATTCTCTGTTTTCAGACAAAGAGGAGTAAATACAGTCTCTTCATTACACAAGCATGCTGAAACTGCTTTCAGTTCCAAGGGCATAAACAAGTTTTTACATCAATATAATTTTAATACAGGTATTACTACCACACAAATAAAAGGATGGTAACCTATCCAGCCCATTAAGAATGCCTGCCAGAAGAGCTCTCCCCATGATCTCCAGCTATATTTATTACAACCTACAATCCAATGCTAAATCCAGGCGAGATGGTTGATATTCTCTATTGAGCACGTTTCTCATCTCCACTGTTCCAGAAGGAGAGAATTTCAAGCATTAGTTTGGCATAACTCATTTAAACTACAGCTCCCAGAATACGTACTTATTTTACCGTTATTTAAAAAAGAAGTAAAACTGCATTACAAGGAAGACAGATCAGTGGCTGTGTAATGGTTTTTGAATTTAGAATGAAAGGTTCCAACATTTTTTTTTCCAGGCTAGTTCACTAGACTACACTTTCTTTTGAGCTTCAATTATATCATGAGTTATGCTTTCACAGAAGATGCTCAGGAACCTGTACTTTTCAAGAAAAAAAACACCCAAAGCCTGCATTGAATAAAATATAGTCCCCAAAATTATCTTGGGGAATGCTGCTGCACAAGGGCTACCTTCAGGATTTTGGAATGCTGCCTAGTCAACATTGCTTCTAATAGTGCAGAAAACTGGCCCTGAACCATGCTCATCAGTGAATTATGATAACAACGATATTATACAGTGTGCATAGCTGGAGCAAAGAGCACTAAGATCTAACGATGTTGAGGACAGACTTCTAAATATGGAGAATTTATTTACTTTTGTAGATGGCCCGAATCTAGACTTGTGGAAGAGCAACTATTTGCCACAGAAAACCATAACGTATGTGCTTTTCATACAGGGCACGAGATTAGCTAAGGCCATATATGATAGCAAGCAGCCATCCTGCTGGCCGACAAACCTTTGGGCCCTTCTGGACTCAAGGGCCACAGCCCGCAAGCCTCTTGCTCCAAAGCCTCAACATGATACTGCTCACTGGTGTCCTGTTAGTGACCAAAGGCTGGGAAATGTCTCGTGTGGCAAATGAGCAATGACACCCTGCTGGAGTGACTCACCCTGAGAACCTCTCTGCAGATGTATGCAATCCAGTCTTCCTTGAAGCAGTTGCCTTTTGTCTTCTTTACCAAGTCAGTCACAGAACCGGCACCACAATATTCCATCACCAGCTGCAGGGAAAGAAGGCAACACCTTGGCCACGGTGCACACAGGGCCCTGCTAGAGACACCAAGGGCATCACCTGTCCCCCATGAGCAAGGTGTGGCAAACCACACACCACCCTCCCAGAAGACAAGCAGAATAAAACTTCTTGCTTCCTGAATGACTCACATTGCTGAAAAAATAAAAAATCTCAGTAGTGCTCCTCTCCTTTTACTGGCTGTGGGCACTTCTTTTCCTTCTAGAAACTACAAATTTAGAAAGACAGGCATTAACAGCATTGAAAATTATGAGTTTTTTTTTCAAAATTTCAAGCTTTTGAATTTTTTTTTAAATTGCTGAAATTGAGATTTTTAATTGCTGCTAAATCTCCAATAATATTGCAGGAAAAAAAGGGAAAGGTATTGCATTGCTCTCTGCTTTTTTTTTTTTTTTCTTCCTCCTACTAGGAAAAGTGGGAGGAACAGTCAAGAAAAGATGGTGGTGCACAACTCTCATGTTCATTAAAGAAAAAAGTACAGAAGCACTTACTTAGGGGGGGAAAAAAAGAGTTCTAACTAGAAATCAGAGTGACAAAACAAGCATCATCCCAAACTTTTGCCCATCCTCAGAGAAAATCATAGGAGATGGAAGACGTGTGGGGAGGAAGGGTTTTCGCTTTTATAAGGCATTCCTCAGAAGAACACCTCACAGTTCACTGGGGCAAGATCCAGGCCAGGTGTCCTGAAACTCTCCAGAAAGGAGCTGGAAACATAAGGAACATGAATGGCATTAAACACTTACCCAGAGCTGATCATCTTGGCCTGCTGGACTTTTCTTAACAAATGCACCATAATATGTAGCAATATTTCTGTGATGAGAATATTTTTTTAACATATTTATCTCCAGTTTGATTTCATCTTCTTCATTCTGCAACAAAACAGAACAGAACATTTACCAGAGACAAGAGATTTGCACCAGCCAAGACTGCCCAGAACAGCCAGGCAATCTCTGCTTTTGCGTGGTTTTTAAGATCCAGTTGCACCTGGAAAGCCCTGATCAACCTGTCAGATCCCACGGCTGACCCTGGTTTGGGGTTGGACTAGAGTTGGGTTGGACTAGAGACTTCCCAAGGCCCCATCTGGCCCAAATTATTCTGTGATTCTAAGACAGCAACCAAAGAGCAGCTTTGTCCTTAAAGAAGGAGTTGCTAAGGTTTGACCTAAAGGATCAAAAACATCCTGATGTGGCTATAACAAACTCGTATTCTTCCTTCCAGGGGCCTAGACAGGATCTGCAACTCCCCACTTAGGGTTTCTGTATGCAATAATTTAGTTGTGGAGAAACTAGCCACATTTAAGCACAAATGAGATATTTCTAACACTCCATTACTTAAATACTTGGGAAAGCACTTAGCATACACATCAGCCAATTCATCTTCCCAGCCCTACGGAGAGTCCTGCTTGAGGAAACCAAAGCCAAGAAAGAAGCGACACGCCACAAATCAACCTCCAGAGCTAGAGCAAGGTTAGGAGCTGCTCTTTCCTTGTTATGAGACCACCAGACCGTGCAGTGCTTTTCACCCTCCTCAAATTATGCCTGCAGTTAAGTCAGAGGCATGCTGAGGCTAGCGCACGTCACCCTAGACATCTCATCCCAGAATCTCTTCTTTCTGCTAGCTGTTTTTTCCACCTTTTTTGTTTTAGCCTCCCCAGAGCACTCTCTTTTGCCCAGTGCAGCACCCCGTGCAATAAGACAAGAGGCAGCCAGAGCTGTGGGGTGCTAATGGAAATGCAAGTTATAATAATGATACTGCAGGGAACTGCTCCTTCTCAGAGCAGAGTACTCCCCAGTCTAAAAAAGTTCTCTCAGAACTAACCTTGCTGTGACATTGCTCAGAGAAATGACACACAATACTCAGTTAAATGCATGTGGATTTTCCTGTCTCATTTGCTGCAAGATACCTGTATTTAAGTTAAAAGGACTAAGACAAAACCGACCATTACTTTCCCTTGCTGCAAAACACTCCAACCAGCACTTTCTAGCTGAAGGAGGGGAAAAAATAGTGATCTGTAAGAAGGCAACAACAATAGCCCAGACCCACAAGACATTTTTCTGCACTTTTCCACAGTTTTCCAGCAGCTTTGTGATGAAAACATTCCTTTAACCATCACAACAGACTGCTCACAAAACCAGCGGCTCTACTATTTCAGTCTGGGTAAAAAGGACAAAGCTGGACAGGCTGAAACCAAATTCCCTCAAATGTTCATAAGCATATATTTATTTCTTATTAAACTCTATCAGGAAAAAAAGCAAACACATCAGGCCAGAAAGAGTCAAAAACTTCCCCAGTAATATCAATCCACAGGAGAAATGTTTCCAGACCAAAGCTTAATTGTCTTACACTTTAGGAAATGGGAAATGTAAAATAACTCCACTTGAAGCAAAATCAGCTAATTCAGACTTTACAACAGCCCCTCTGTTGAACACCAGCTCTCAAGCTGCATCCATTATATCAGATATTCCATTTGTCTTATGTTTGCAATTAAGGAGAAACAAGGACCCTTAATCCTGGGCTTCACTGGGCCCTGGATGCTGAATGACTTAATCAGAGAGGGTAAAGAGGAGCCCAGTACAGCATCTGGAGTCCCCAAGAGAAATCAGAGCTGACCCCCAGACCGCATGCAGGAAATCACCCATGAGCAAGGTCAGATTTCTCTCTGCACGTGGCCTGGCCAGGACCAAAGGCAGCTGATGCTTTCCGAGAGGGGAAAGGGTCCTCCTCGCTTCGGGACTCCAAGCAGCTCCCACGTAAGGGTGGAAAAGGGCAGATAAGAGGCAGAGAATAAGAATATAACCACTGCCCCAGGTTTGGACACAAGGATCCTGTCACTGATACGGGTTTTGGCTAGTAGATCGTTAGGGAGGAATGGCAGAAAAATGGACAAGCCAGAGAGGATTCCTTTTTCCAGGCTCTGCCTGCTCCTGCATCTTTCCACTCCTCCTACTAGGGCTACGAAATCTGTTGAGTAACACCACCAGTCTTTGGTAAACACCTTCTCCAAACTACTTAAGATCTCTTCAGATCTTAAGGCTTTTTGTTCTGAACTCTATCCACATGAACTTGCTCACTGGTTGTGCCAGACTTAAAAGCTTGCCCACTACATCCCCCACAGCGGCATTCGGAGCTTTCAAACAGTTCCTCTTTGGGAGCTGAGAGATCTCAACCCCTTCCTTCTTCAGAGCTGTTGCTTCCTTCTCAGCTCTCCATCCTCTGCCCCATTCACTGGATGGATTTTGGATGGACACGGGCATGGCTCCTATTGGAGTATTTTCTATCCCCCTGCAGTCCCACTTTGGTGCTTTTCAGAGAACAAAGATTTGCCTGTGCCTGCCTGCGGGGACAGCTGGAATAGCAGGTAGGCACATCTGCAGCTGCTGGCAACAGCAAGCCGCAAAGCATGTGGAGTGATCCTTCCCCATACCCAGCAGCAGGAACCCTGCTCCACCTCACTGCCTTGCTTATTACCCAGTAGGTTGGAACCTGCACAGACACATAATCCTATGTCCTCCCAGTGTGCGAGTGAGTTTGGGAAAGACAACTCCATTTCAGATGGAAGCAGCAAGGCAGCAGCATGATTCAGAAGGACTCTGTTCCAGATTCCACAACTGTGTCAATACACAGTCACGCTCAGGATTTCCACTTTTCAACACCCCTGTCTTAGCGTTACCATCAGCCACCCTTCCCAAGGGTCCCAAAACCTACTCTCAAATCATGCTGCCTACAAGAGCTCACAGACATGCAGGTGCAAAAAGCTGTTTGCCTGCACAAACCAACGTGTTTCTGGGCACAGATGGCTGCATGTGCAAAGATGACAGGTTCGTGATCAAAGGCTATTTTTGAAGATGTGGGCCTAGCTGCTGACGTTAGGAAGCAAACAGCTAGAAGGCACGGGTGTCCGACCTGAAACGGAAACACGAGCAGCGGCCGATAACTCTGCACCAGGAGCCCCCTTAGCAACGGGGCAGCACTAAGGCCAAGTTTCTCACTGAAATATTATTGTGATATCTGAAGAGTCTGAAAGCAGATGCCAGGAAACAGGCCACTGCAGAAGAGCTCCTTGGTCACCCACCATAGGTCACACGCACCCGCAGCCTGAAAGAAAAGCAGCAAAAATTCAAGCTCTTTGCAAAGCCTCTGCTTGCTTGGCACCGGCAGATGACAGGAAGAGGAGCCTGCATGGAGCAGCCCATGAGCACACGTTGCCCTCAGCTCCACTTCACTGATTTCAAAGGGTTCCTGCCACCCCCTCCCGCAACCCGCCGCTGCAGCACTTCCTGACAGATGTCCAGAGGATCCCACAGTGACCACAGCATCCTGCTGCTGCTCTGAAGAGAGCAGCCCGGGGCTGCTGCTCGTGACAGCCAAGGGCAGATTTACTCAGCCCTTGGTGCGCCTCAGATCTCAGAGCTGAACAGTCACAGCTGGCGCTGGGCAAGGATTTTCTGATGAAATGATTACTTGCTGGAAAAAAAAAAAAACAAACAAACATAGATCTGGTGAAACAGAATCTTTTGGCAGAAACGAACCAGTTTTAATGAAACTTTAGCTGAAATACTTCTTAGGCTGTGTTTTCTGGCAGAAAGTGGACGCTAGGGGAGAGAAACCCACCGCACAGCATGTGTGAGGCACCTCACATCCTGGGGCAGGAGATATATCCTGGTTCAAACCCTTTCTCCCCAGGATGGGCACAACCAGCCCTGCTACTGAGCAGCCTCCCAAGCGAGGGACCGAACCACGGAGCTGACACAGGGCTCTGTCAAACCTGCCCACTGGAACTGCCCCATGTTGAGAAGGAGTTTTACTGGAGGCTTGAATTGGAGGGATCTTCTTAGAGGGGATCCAAATCACAGGGTCATTCTAGCCTGGGTGCCCTTCAGCTCTTCTCCACTTTTTCTGGATAGCAGTGAAGGAAAAAGAAGATTACATTTGTCTTTTTATTTTTAATCTTCCCATTTTCTACCACATGAAATTTTCACTCCCTACAAAAATTATTCCCTGTGCAGCACTAATCAAATCATACAACCACCCAAAGATGCAAATGACCACAGCAGCTAAGAGCCTCCCATCTCACTCAAGCGGGTTTACTATGACAGTTTCCATTTTGCACAGGCCAAGCACCTTATGAGATGCTGCTCTCAGGTGCAATTTATATGCAGGATGTTGCAGACGAGGATTTCAATATTTTAAAGACCTTATTTAATGCCTCAAGCCAGTTTTTCAAGCCCAAAGGAACAGAAAATAACTTAAACCTGAGTGGACTAACAATGCAAAAAGCATACCAAATCCTTGGAAAGCCCTGAATTTATCAGGCTGAATTTCTAGAGATTTCTACTTTACAGTTAGGATCCACTGTAAGCAGCTTCAGTACCTAGATGCAGGGAAGCAGGGAAAGGCTCTTCCTATCTAGAGATGAGGAGCTGAGGTTCAGAGATGGCCAGGAGATGCAGGACATGCATCAGCTTGGGTCTGCCTGGCAGAAACGCGCTGTTCAGGGCTGGGCGAGGGGAGAGCCCCAGGGAAATCCCCCCCAGGTGGCTGCACCAACGTGCGCTCCGTGAAACCCTTCAACCGTCACAGCTGCCTTCGTACAAGTGACTCAACACGAAAACAGCAGCTCTGTCACCACTGCTGCTCAGCCCTTGCGAAGGGGATGGGTTGCCCAGGATGCTCTTGCCTCTCTAGCCTGGAAAGCAGCAGCAGATCAAGCCTAAGCAGATCCCTGGGTAAGCCTACAGCCGCTTTCTGTTGCCAAAACCATGCAAAGCTGTCAATGTGAATCTCTGTATCTGGACCACTTGGTTATCCTCACTGCAAATTCTGCTTCCAAGCCAGCATTGGACACCGCATCTTTTCTCTTATGGACAAGCAGGCTGTGTTAGGTACAGCAAAGGGAAGGGAAGCTTTCCATGGGTCCCCTCCCACAGCTTTTGCTTCAGCTGTTTCATCAAGGAAGGCCCTGTCACTCGGCTCAACACTATGGCCCCAAATTGGCATCTTTGGCCAGCCCTCAGACACTGCTGACCAACCCAGCAAGGCATGAGAACAATCTGCACAAAGCCCCTGATCCATTCAAGTCCCTGACAGGGTCTGTCCCTTCAACTCCTCCGTTAAGGCATTGCAAGGAGCCGAGTGGACACCTTACAGGAAGGTAGGTGCCCCCTGCTGCACTGCAATGTCCAGAAAGCTCCAGACGAGCAAAACTTGAGTCTCCACCGTGTTGCAGCAGCTGATGTGGCCTTAAGGAGGCAAGCTGCTTCGCTGCGCTCTTAAAAGGAGAAATAAAAATCAATACTTAGCAACTTTTTTGACATCATGTTCTAACAGTGACACCACTTTACAAATGTGAGCAGGGATAGTGCCAATTAAAGTGTCTCCTTTCCTCATCTGTCAAAAAAAAAAAAAAAAAAAAAAAAAAAAAAAAAAAAAAAAAAAAAAAAAAAAAAAAAAAACCAACAAAAAAAAGCACCACATTTGCATTTCGAGCATGTTGCAGCTTGCTAGCTGTCAGGGTAATGGCACCAAGGCACGGCTGGCATGCAAGGGCAGAGGATGTGATGACACACAGCAGGGGCAGCTCAGAACTACAGGAAACCTTTTACTTGCTATCTCTGGAAACAGATAATCGGCGAGAGACAAGCAGGAAGCGACTTCTCCCCTTCATTATTACAGACTAGCAGTGCTTGCAGAAGCGCAATCCCGACTGCTTTGCCACCTTTGCTCACTTATGAGCAAAAACAAAGAATCTGGTTGTACTAATACCTCCCAATACTTTAAAAACAAGAACCAGTTCTTGGCAGCCAGAATTTATACCACCAGATGATCTTTCAGAACTTTCTACAGTGCCATGATCTCTCTCCTTGACCACAGCACTTTTGTCTGTCTGTTTTGTACTTACCTCAGTCACATTCATCACTTTGATTGCTGCTAGCTGCCCAGTCTTAACATGCCGACCCTGTTAAAATAACAAAATACTGTACGTAAAACAAGTATTCACACCGTATAAGTTGTAGCACATTTTAAAGCTTAGATTTGAGTACTGGCTTTCAAGGACATATCAGTAACCACCCTGTGATGCAGGATTCCTAAGGCAAAGTTTGCTAATGTGCCCGTGGCTTTCCCACGTTCTGAAGTTAAGTCTTTCCTGGGCTGAATTTCCCTTTTAGCACAAGCAAAGCAGAAACATCAGCAAACTTCTATTTTCAGAGCATGATGTGGAACAAGTTTAATGATCTCCATCCAGCTCCCATTCAACAGCTGCTGCCCCACAAACCTCCTCTTCTGCGAAGTCTCAGCCCAGGCCCAGGAGGACCAAGCCAGGACAACCTTCTTGTCCTGGGATCCAGCAGGACAATGCACTGGGGAAACAGGGCATCCTGCAGTTGGCACTGTCCCCACCTCCCCATGCACCCTGCTCTAGCCCATCTCAGGGTAAGGAGAAAATTATGAGCTTCAGGACTTCAGTCTGACAACTTCTACATAGTCACTAAGAAACTAAAGCTGTGCATATTTTTTTCCAAGGCTTTCTACTACAAAATGCTTAATTTTAAATACTTTTGTTGCAGAAGAGTTACCTATGGCTCAACTACCTCCTGAAAAGTGTGCAGAAGTGTGCATTTGAAATGCAGTCTTCTACGGCGGTGGGGAGGAACACACTCAGGGTTGATGCATACCCATACCTCACTCATGAAATGCCCACACCCCAAGATCATTGTTAAGCAACTGGTAACGGGTAATTTTAGAGTAGAGAGGTGGCTAGTTTTTGCAGTTAAAGATCTCAAAAGAGAGGAAATAGGGAATAAAGCCATCAAAAGAGCAAGCATGGTATTGAGACTGACCAAATGCAGTTCCTAAGGCCGTAAATTAGAAACCCAGAAGCAACCAGAAATCTTGCTGTAAATTGCACAATTCTTCACTCTGCTTAGATCAAGTTGCTCAACAGATGCAAAGTACAAGTGTCCTGTATATAATAATCACCACTAATCTCACAGTGCATGATGGTATCAAGAATAGTACTGGCTACACATCCTAGCTCCTCCCTCCATCACTCCCTTATGATCCCAATTTTCAGAATGGGTTTGAAGCTTTGAGACTGCAGTATTATTCCTGAAAAGCTATACATCAAAATAACTAACTGGCATAGTTAAGTAAGCCACAGGAAGTCAGGAAAGTAAATATGAAATGCTGCAGTTCATAGACAAAATGATTTGCAGGTGCAATTTACACCTGCAAAATTAAAAGCTAGGCTGATGTCATTTTAAAAAGCAGGTCCTATCTGTTCAAAATTGCATACGAGTGTTATTTGTAGGACTAAGCAATTTTGCATCAAAGAAAAATGATTCCTTGTTCTCAGGCAATATGTCACAGTCATGTTTTCTCTTACAGAAAACTAAATCCTGCTGAGTTTTTGTATATTTAAGTGTCCTCTTTCCATGGAAGTACTCCTGGGATTACAAAGCTCTTTCTCATTATTGGGAACGATAGGATTCATACATCATCCTGGATCTCAAGAGGAAGATAAAGGAGGCACATCCTCACCGAGCCATGACACACACCCCGGTGTGCCCGACAGCCCATCAGATGTTGCCAGGCATTGAAGGCCTTGGCAATACAGTGAGAGGACCTTCCACAAAGCAGGGTACCGCTCGACACAACCGCACGCCGAGGCAGTGCCAAAGCAGCTCCGGCCACTGCGCGCTGCAGGCAACCAGCCAAACCCATCTAAGCCTCACTTGGGCTGCTGTATAGCCTGCCAAGAATCATGTCAAGAATCAGCACTGATTTTCATAATTACAATAAAGCAAGGAGACATGTTTCTTCTCTGTACTTAAAAAAGCCAGTAGTAGACTAGCACTGCATAGGAAATTGGAAATTCATCAAAATAAGGAAGGAGGAAAGGCTTGACATTTAATTTTGATGTCGAAACGTGAGACCGGGTCAACTTTCCCTCTGTGAAGCAGACATCTTTTATATGCAACCATCTCCTCTGCATGCAAACCTACTGCTTTTATTTGCTTTTATCATTGTAGGTGAGAAATGCTAAATCTTGGAAAAACAAATTGGAAAATTAGCATTCACGGGAAAGAAGTCAGCACATCTCTTCATTTTGTGGGTCATGCTTCTCTTTGGCGCAACACACTTGCTGCCACTACCAGGGCTGCACAACTGCCTCCCTGCTCCTGCATTTCGTCAGCAAGGAGGCTGCTGCTGGCCGAGGCGAGGGCAGGATGATTCCTTGTCCTTGTCTCGGCGCCAGCTCTTCCCCACATGAAGCAAAGTTACTGCTAGCCTCAGGGAGGCACGCTGGCCCATATCCAACCATCCCTCTGCACAAGCTCACCTGCGGTACATCTCTCTGACTGGGTAAAGCTGCCTTTCACAGAGCTAAGGTACTTTAACTACCTGCACTTCTCACCCTCACGATCTCTTTTACGCTCCCTTACCCTGCAAAACAGAAGCTCGATGTGCATGAGACTCCAAACTTTTTAAGGGGGGGAAAGGAGAGGAGCAGGGAGCAAAGCAGCATCAATCCATTCCTGTTAGTTTGCTTTGATTTTCCAGTCACAAGTTATTTTCAACAACCAGTATCACACGTGAAAAAGGGGTTTCCATGTTTCTTGGCTGCATCAAGCTTGAGAACCTGCCTTTTTCCCCCACAGAAGTTTGTGCAGGGAAACAAGGAAGGCAGCAAGTTAACTTCATGAAAAGACTAACATAGGCATTTGTTTGCATCTACCTTTCATCATTTATCTGAAGGTGATGGATTCTGAGACCAGAAAAATAAAAAAGAAAGTACCTTGGAAAGTATAGCTAAGTATTGCTAATCACTACATATTAATTTTAACACCACCTTGGCAAAATGTGACTTATGGATTTCAATTATACCTTTACCCTTGTCTAAAACTATAGGATTCATAGTTCCAGCTGCAGGATCCTTCTTTTAGACATGGCTCCCCAACAGCCTCTGCCCTTGCTACTGTAGGTAACAAACAGCATGGCAAAAGTACAGAGTACACACCATCATTTCTACTTACTCCCAAGATGTCCTGCTGCACACTAAAACGACCCCCTTTTCCTTTAAACAACATCAAGGGAAAAGGTCGCAAGAAATATGGTAATGGGCACTGCAGACAAAATAATCAAAGCACCCAGGAGACTTCCTATATTTTATTCAAGTGAGTCTTCTCCTTCCCAGATCCTTAATGTTTATTTGACTGGCTACAAGGAAGGAGCAGAAATGATGTCCGATGTCTCAGACAACCACAGTCCCCACGGGGAGTTTTCCCACACGCGGGGTCTGCACGTGGAGCGGCGAAGGTGCAAGGACGCGCGAGGCCGCCTGTGACGGGGACTCGCGCCGGCCTGGACGGACACAAGTTTGCACAGGGAAGACCCTTTAAGGCCTGAGCAGCTGAACAAACTGCATGTTACACTGTTTAACGCACAGACTATGACTATTGTGGCAGTCAGACTTAAAATCACAGGTTTCTGTTCTTTGTATAATTTTTTTTCAAACTGTTCCAATTTTGGTTTCCTTGATATCTTTAAAAGCAGCAAACACCTTGAGCCGAGCCCTGGAGTTCTTGCTAACGAACAGAGACCAGTGCCTGAGCAAGGAAAGGTGTCACGGCCTGGCCTCTGTATTTTTTCATTTATCAATAAATCTCAGAGGTTAGGCAGAGTTCACAGGAACCCATACACATTGCTGCTTCTCTTGCAGCCACACGGTTGAGCATGTTTGAATTGCTTTTAGAGAGGTGGCATTCTGTTCTTGTTGCTGTTGTTGTTGCTGTTGTTTAAAATTCCTAGGAGCTACTGCCTGACTATATTAACTGTTTCCTGACCGAATTAGATCAATTGATGAACTTCCAAAGAGAAGAGAACCCATGGAAGTTCATCCTTTTTGATTTAATCCAGAGATATATTCCAAGGAATGGAAGCACAAGAGACACTGGGCCACCAGCCCTCATGGGAGCTCATCCTCTCCAGAGCACTAAAGAGACTCAAGTCTGCTGCCATTTAAGACCCAGCGCACATTTCTGCAGAAACTGGGATGAGGGGAGTGGTCTGTGGGACCCTGTTTCGCTAATAAAAGGTTTCATTTTTCATCCAAATGTTCAGTTTGAGAGCACAGTGCAGCTTTTGAGAATGCAGCCAGAACATTCAACGGTTCCATCTGCAAATCATGCGTATTCCTACCCAAGAACAGAGCACTAAACACTACCAAGGTCAGATACAGCTTAGGCTTGAACAATTCTGAAGCTCAGTGACTTTCCAAAACTGAAGTTCCAATTAGCTTTGAGTCCAACTAAATTCCTCCTGTCCCCTGCACAAATACCTCCACATAAAGTCTGTTGCAATTGCCAGCTAGTCACTACAGTAACACTGCCAGCCTGTAGCCAGCTATATGAGTTTTTCAAATCTGTGTGCTGCTCATCACGGTCACATTTGTGGGAGATGCTTCATGCCAGAGCTCTGGCTCTGCTGAGCTCCAGCTGCATTAGCTCAGCAGGGAGACATGAAACGGGACAGATAATTTTATGCAATTTCTATTACATATGCATTTGCCTTCTTAATTCAGATAGATAAGAGCAACATTTATCTATGTACTCTGCTAAGACTCAAAATATGTATTATTCTACGTATATCCAAAAAAAAAAAAAAAAAAAAAAAAAAAAAAAAAAAAAGAGTACCAGTATTAGTTGTCAAGCTATTAGCTGATATAAGGGGGAGTTAAGTATATTTATATAAAGATGCACTCAGTTACAGACAACACTTCTCCCTACTAGTCCAACCAAAAATTTCTGTGGCTGTCAGACTCAGGCCTGTACAAACTGAGACCCAAGGCGGCAGTTCTCAGCAACATGCGTGTTGACGGTGAGATGCTCCTGCCAGCTGGTCCAAAAGGGTACTGGTTTATGTTGTCGGTACTTAAACAGATTATATGGCCCAGTGCATGCTCTGAGAATTGATATCTGGAAAGTCTGGTCTGAGAACTCCTCTCCCACATCCTGCACTCCCCTCTCTTCCTAAGGGGTAAAAACAGCTCCCACAGGGCTGTCCCTGCTAGGGACCTAACAGATCCCAGATGGACAGTTCAAAGGATAGAGCACATGGTGCAGATGGCCTGTGACCTCCCCGTCTCTCATGCCACTGCTGCGCTCAGTGCCAGCACAGCCCACAGCAGTCCTATCCCACACTTCCCTTTTGGCAACAGGTGCTCATTTATTTCCATATTTCTGGATGTGCCCATGTGGCTGTCCCAGTGAGCTGCAGCAGGAGAAAGCGCGTGTGCAGGACCAGGGCGGTCTGCCCTAGCATCCCAGTAAAACACAGGGCGGGTGTTTTCGACCGTGTGAGAGTCCCCTCATCTGTCTCCATTTCCTCTCTGGAGCCAGAAGCTCCACCTCAGCCTTCCCTTCCTTAACAGCAGCATTTGGCAAAACTGCACGACGCCCACGAGCAGGGATACGTCGGAGGTGCCAGCAGCCTTGGCACCGCCAGCTTCACCCCAGCGCTCGCGTCCAGGGCCATCGCACACCAAACACAGGCTGCGAGCAGCCACACAGCACATGGACCCTGCAAACAGGCACAAATGGCTGGAAAAGCCTGGAGAGGGTCTGCACTTGAGAGAAAACCCTGCCTGTTGCCACTGCTCCCAGGAGCGGGTGAAGGCTCGGCTGTTCAGCTGCAAGCTGTTGCTGCAAGGGAACTTCGGCCGGCTGCTTCCCTGTTCAACACCCGCTTACGAGCTCTGCCCACCTCAGGGAGCTCTGACGCGGCCCTGCTGCTGCTGACACATCATCAGCTTGGGTTTCTGGGCCCCAAAGGACGGGACGCACCCTCGGGTCCCTCTCCTCACCACCCTCCCCATGCAGTAACACAAGGGAAGCCTCCAAGCAACCATGCGCCAGATGAAGAGACTTCTGCACGGCTCTTCCGCACGGCTCTTCAGGAAACCCCATGCTCTGCTCCACATGACCTTAACCAAGTCATGATCCTTCTGTTTCCCCTTCCATCCACCAAGTTCCCCCCCGCCTAGGCCTGGTTCTTTAGCAGAGGTCAGCAGTGCTTGCTCCAGAGCCAAGACCAGCCACGCTGGCCGCTCAGGCGGGGGGTGGGCCCGAGTGGCCTCCGGCACGGCCGCTTTGGGCTCCTCCGGGCATGAAGAGCACGCCAAGAGCATTAACCTGGCAGATACACTGCCCTTCCGCAGCAGTCTAGACACAGCCACTGTTTTCCAGCGCACGGCTGCCCGCAGCGGACATCCTGCCCTCCCCTGGGGCCCTGCCTAGCATAAACAACCGCACAGGGCTTGGACACCTGGAGCTGCAGCGTTTCGGTGCGGAGAAGGGTCACTGTGATGGTTTGTAGGAAAGCTCTGCCAGGAAGGCTGCTCTGTGCTCCTCTTCTTGGCAGCTGGTACTAAAAGAGCCGAGAGGAAGGACGTGAGATAACCCACTGTAGTCATAGCGGGAGCCTTCCAGCTACAAAAACAGTAGTAATGAGAAGACTTAAATGGGACAGGAATAAATACCAAGGAGCAAGATACTGAGAGTTTGGAGGTTCATAGCTTGCTTTTTGCTAGTTAATGATCCGATGCAGAGCTCAGGGTAGTTCATGCATTGAAAACTAGCACTGGATTTCAGTAATGATCAAATTCTTCGTGATTACATCATTTCAAATGATAACAAACAATCTACAAGAACAATTCTGACAGCTTCATGAAAAAAAGATCTTCAGTTCTTGGCAGATAATTATCACTTCCAGAAAGTCTTCCTTTTAATCCCCATTAAGGATACAGGGCGCTAGCCTGTGCTAACGGGGCTGTGCTCCTGACCATGGTCCAAGCAAGCCTACTTCAACTGGCTCAGAATCACAGAATGCTTAAGGTTGGAAGGGACCTCTAGAGATCATCTAGTCCAACCCCCTGCACACGCAGGGTCACCTACAGCATGTGGCTCAGGACTGCGTCCAAGCGGGTTTGGAAGGTCTCCAGAGAAGGAGACTCCACAACCTCCCTGGGCAGCCTGTGCCAGGGCTCTGTCACCCTCACTGTTAAGAAATTTTTCTTTAAATTCCTGTGGAAAGGCATTGCAAGGTCTTGGTCACCATTCTGGCACAGTGTCTCTGGATGTCTGTTATATCCCAGAGATGCAAATTAAACCATCACATTCCTCCAGACCTCCTTCCCTTTTTTCTTTCCTGGTGATACCAGCCCCACGTCTGCTCTGGTGTAGCCCTTGGCACCGATTCCCAGCTGCAGTGCACCCCCCTTGCGAGCGCCTGCTCCCGCGCGACGCAGGGACTCCTGCAAAACCGCAGCCCAGCTGCGCATCCCAGCACTGCTGCTATTCCGGGCACTGCTGACAACGCGGATGCAGCGAAGTTGTCCTTTCCCACACGTCCTCCCTTCAGCACCCAACTTCCAGACAGTCCTAAAGCTCACCCAAAACACTTAGCCAACACTTAGCATGAACACTCCTGCTGGGGCAGTAACTGGAGAAAATATTTTCCCTTTCCTGTCCACCATGTAACGGTGCCTTCGGAACTAACCAAAGGCATCTTCTTACCTGAAGATAAAGCACATAAAGTAAGGCCACCCTTGTCCACTGCTGGCCAGTGTGGTCAACAACATAAATATTAATACACTGTGCCTAATCAAGATATGCCCCTCAGTGTTTACGTGTTTTTTTTCCCCTTATATGCCAGTTCTCATACTGCATTTCATTGGATATGTTCCAGTTAGTAAAATTTATCACACTTTCAGAAGAAATATAGGTCAAACTATACAGCTGAACGCTATTTTGCATGCCCCTAAACTGAAATCGTAAAACATTAACAGTAAAATCAAACAAGTTTGCACAGAGATATATAGAGAATGGAAGTTAATTAATAACATTCAATGGACCATACAGCAAAGCAAGCTACATTAATGTAGAACTATTAGAACTATGCTTCTTTTAACTAAAAAAAAAAAACGAAATAGTCAAAAATTACATCAATTAGAAAAAGGAAAAAAAAGATAATTTTGTAAAGATTGACAAATGTATGTAGCAAAAATCAGTATTCAGTGAAAAATAAGCTCCCTTCATAGCAAATCCCACTGCCTTATTCTACACCACTCCTCCCACTGCTTTCCCCCCAGCTGTTTTCTTTTCTCCCAGAAACAGATAAATATTTTCACTCATCTGAAGTGAAAATGTTAGCTTTCTAAAGTTTAAGGGTTAACAAGAATAAAAATCTGGAGTTTCTCTCAAGTCTATTTCACATGCTTAAACATACAAACAAACAAATAATCACTGCAACTCACACCACTACAGAAAACAGCTACTTAGTGGAAGTATAGAGCTTCTTATATATTAAAAAAGCAGCAGATTAGCCAAGAGGAGAGACTACAACTACATAGCTTTTATCAGTTATTTAAAATTCTAGCATTGTCCACATGGGCTGGAGGGGAGGGATAAATCAGGGTCATTTGAACGATACTGGGCAGAACAACCTTGATCACTGGAGGGAAAGGACATTTTTTCACCCTTGCTGCAAACAACTATACCACAGACCTCCTGAACTGCAAAACCCAAGGGGCACTCAGCTACCAGGAACAGCTTCTGTGTCTTTTTTTTTTTTTTTTTTTTCTGTCTTTTTTTAATCCTTTCAGTTCCCATTTCCTGCCATTGTGCAAGTAGAAATGCAGATTGTTTGCTTTGCCTAATGTTTGTCTGTGTTTGACTGCAGACCAGTGGGAAAAGAAAATGAAACAAAGGAATGGATCGAAGCCCTTTAACAAATATATATTTGACTATCTCCGTTTCTGCAGTATCAGAATGACACTCAGTTTTTACCAGCCCTATGCAGAACACGAACCCCTCCAGGCTCCTGCCAAATCTTTGCAGGCTGGAGATCCATTGGGGGATATTCATCAGCACTGGCCAAAGGACAAGGGAAATGCTTGGGAAAACACCAGGCTAGTCAGGCCAAACTGAAAATACCTCGGCGGGGCTGAGAGGAAGGCTAAAACTCTCCAAGATTCCTGTTGTGCTCTGCTAGGGAAACGCGCCGGCTTTCAGGCCGGCACCCGGGCAGAAATACAGCCACATTTTGGGGCTAAACACAGATGTACAGAGCAATTTAGAGGGCAAATGGGAGGAGATGTGTGAAAAGCAGGCTGCTCCGTTTATCCTCCTTCCTCACATTTTATTTACTGGGACATAAAACCCGATTTCTTTAAGGCTGAATTTCAGTATTTACATAAGTAACGGTTTAAACAGCCTTGCCATTCAACCCGGGCTTAAACATTTGTCACGCCTCTTAACATCTGTTGAAACATACTGTAGGGCTCCCAACCTCAGAAATGCAATTATACGAGGATGCCGCTAGGGAACTGTGCCAAGAAAGCGGCGATTTCACAAACACAGGAGCCTTTCTTCCTCCGAAGGCCTCGGCGGTGCCAGCGGCAGGGGATGCACAGGCTGCCCGCCGGCTGCTCGGCCTTCGGAGACCTCTCGTTTGATAGTCCGAGACCTGTCAAGAAAGTCTCGGGTGAGGTAGATATTCCTCCACACTGTGAATTTTCACCAACTCATGCAGAGACACGCGGGGCACTGGAGGCCACCCGCACGCAGCACATCCCTGCGGGGTGACACCGCAGGCGGTGGATGCGGCTCCGGCCCCAGCCGCTGGAAGGAAGCGGAGGTCCCGCTTTGCGTCAGCCGAGCGCGGCCGGCCGGGCAGGACTCCAAAGGAGGGGTTTTCTTGGCTCGACGCCGCCACGCCGCTCCGAAGGTCGAGCTGCACAACCCAACTGCGAATCCCATGTTGTGAAATATACGGTGTAACTTTGGAAGCAATGCAGCTCTCCTGGATTCACCCCACCGAAGGCGGCTTCTGTCTCACAGGAATGCATCTTTGCACGCACATAGAAACTCTCAGTAACTCTATCACCAAATTTTTAAAAATTGTGATAAAAATCCTCTGTGCACACTGAATGTTGTAATTCAGTTGTATTTTCTCTCACATGCAACGCAGAGCATGAATAAGGCTCTGCACTGGTTAAAGTCGTGCTTTTAAGAGCTTTTTTTAAAATAGCATTTCAGGCAGGTGGGGTATACACCTCCAACAGAAAACTCCAGCCAAGAGGACTGCGGCTACCACGATTTTAAAGGCAATTTACTTTTTTTGCTGCAATTCTCCTGGTGTTCTTCTGCGCAGATTACAGCGGCACATGGACTTGCCTGTGCATGCAGCTGTGAGAGCCAACACGGCTCGGTGGGGACAGGAGGACACTGGCCAGTGTGCTGAGCAGCACCAAAATGCACTGGGAAAATAACACGCAGGTGTTCCCATGCTAAAAATCCGTGGGGCATTTGATGGGTTTCTGTTGTGCTCTCTGAGCCTTTCCTTAAATACTCCATGACAAACATCCTCCTACAACTCTCTTTACCTGAGATGAATCCCAAAGGCAAAACTTGAATCTATCGAGTTCTACTGTTGAGTTCAGCAGATGTGAGATCTGCCCAGGAAGGGTCTTATTTTTCACACACACACACACACACACACACACACACACACACACACACACACGACACAATTAGCCTGTGAAAAAACACAGGAGTCACCAGATTTCTGAAGGAGCTCCGTACAAGATGAGCTACATGGCACCAATCTTGCCAGCAGTCAGTTCCTATTCTCTTCAAAAACCCTAATGGCCAGATGGTCTGCAAAGCTCAAGGGAGAGTGAGTTGAAAGTTTGGGGAGATTTTCAATATAAAGTTGTTTTCCAGCTTCTTAAAGGAAGTCAAGAGTACCTTGCTTTTTGAATTTAATTAAGAAAGAATTGTGCTTCCAAGTTTATCTTCCTAAAGAAAAACGTGCATTTGAAGAGCTTTCGTGCTACTCAATTCTAACCCAATCAGCCTCATACAGCAGAAGCCCAGTTGATAAAGGCTCTCCTTTCAAGCAAGTAAAGGCTCGATGGGCAATGGGCAATAACAGTTGCTGAACAGCAACAAGCAGTTGCTTTTCAACGCCATATCTTCCAATTCTCAGTATTACTTTCAGGGACTGAAGTCAAAGAAATGAATAGTGAACTCTTGAAAGAAAAAGAAAAAAAAAAAAAAAAAAAGAAGAAGGAAAAAACCACCCTGCAGAATAATTTCAAGAAAACAGCTAAGCACATTACAGATGAAGAGCTGGGGAATCTAAAACGGTGCTGAATAACCTCTAAAACAAAAGCAAACTCACTTGAAGAACTGTAACCAAAGGGACTACGTGAAAAAGCTTTACCAGATTTTGAAACTCTCATCTCTTTGCCTTCTCCTGTTTAAATAATTCACGTTCATTTTGCTCCGTGTAAGATTAAGTTCAGTGTATAGTCAGCTATACATTTGGGTAAAGTAAATGCAAAGCCTCTGCACGGGCCAGGGACTGACTGACATGCTCTTGGCTGCACTAGACTGGCCCCCAATCCAGTTTCTGATGGTTCCCTGCAGGACTTCTCACCAACAGCTCATTACCTGTTTCCTAATGCTTGAGGTCTTGCAAGCTGGTGACTCTCTCCTGGTTCCACTCAAATCAATGGGAATTTCTACCATTAAATTTACTGGACCCAAATTTGCCCTATGAAAGGTCAAATTTCTCAAACAGAAAAGTCATGCTTGTACCAAAATTTCACAGAAAACACCTGTAGACGCAATGCTGTGCCTGGCAAACAACTGCATTACCTCTACCTGGTGCTCACTGCAAAGTTCACTACTCAAAGTTTGCAGAACTTGCTCTCTCATAAAGCCATGATCAAAGGGCAGATGGCAACAGAGGACACTTGCTATTCTCATGAATTGAAAATACATATATTTTCACAGGCACATATATCAGGCTGGATTCCTTCCGTCTTGCTCATGATTCATCACTTGGCATATCAGACCAAGTTTTCCAGGCAGGAATTGCATCTTTGCTGTATAGCAACAAATACCCTGGGGTCCAAGATCCTACAGACAAATGTGTGTGCATCCATGTAGCTGCATATATGAAGAGCTGTGAGGCTGACGTGTGCCAGTCTAGCTGATCAAACTGCAAGTGTCAGAGAATATTCCCCAGATCCCTTCCTGTGATTCAGTCGCAAACCCGGTTCTCAGTTGCTCAGCAGTGAACAGAACCTTCTTGCTTGAAGCTTGTAATGGCAACAGCCAGTCCAACCAGCTGCATCGCATCACAGAACATCTGGCAAGAAGGAAAAAGTGGAACAAAACAGCGAAACAACCTAAACACTCCACTCGGCATCCAGCTTGCAGAAAAGCTGAGTAGCAAATAGCTGTAGCCTGGTTTATGGGTATAATGTAAGCTTTAAACCTGGCATCCCTGCTTTAGCATCTTCTTCTAATTGTATTCACATTAAAAATGACTCTGAAAGTTTAATCAACCACCAGTTTCAAAATAACTTCCTTGGCGGCAGCTTTACGAATTCTGTCATCCACATCCAGATGCCAAAATATACCACCAACAGCTCATTGCTCCGCAGGATAAATCTGGTAATAAGTACAGGAGACATTTTTTTTGCAAGATCAGCTGAAACTCTATAGCATTGCCAATGCACATATTTAAGTATCACAGGCTATGTCTCCACAAACAACCAAATGCACCTTAAATAAAAATAAAACAGTATTTGAAAACAACACAGCAAAAAACCTGCTTCCCAAGCACCAGTATTGCCTTTTGGGTTCTGAACCTTTGGTTCCCAGAGGGACACAGAGCTACAGAGAATTGCAAGACTTCCTCTAGTATCAAAAACAGAAGCTTCCTTGACCAGTTTTCTTAAGGAAAAAAAAAAAAAAAAAAGGTTTTCGTGATTGTTCTGTCCCTGCATCCATCCACAATTTAACCTTGTCAGACTATTCCAACCAAAAATGACAGAAGGACAGAGGTCTTGGAGATGATTAAAATCCTCCATGCTTTGTACAAATTAGAGACTGAACAGAGGAGTGGGAAATCCAGACAAACCCCAAAGATGAAGGCCCAGAGGTTCTGTGCTCTGCACCAGCTGCCAGGGGGGCTGGCAGAAACCTCCTCACACTGCAAACACGCAGGCACCCGCAACAGCCCTTCGAGTTTGCAACTTTTTTTTTCATAAGTCTTAATGTATTTTTGATATCTGTTTGCACAAGCAAACTACATTGATGACTAAACTCAGTAATAGAAGGGTTGCAGAAACAAGCCTGGGCTCTGAAACTAGTCCGTAACTCACCTCGAGGGACTGTCTCACCTGCACCCATCCTCTTTTACCACTCACTTTGTAATCAAATGAGTCTAAGGTGAGCATAAAGCACTAGCACATCACTGTTAGCATTTTACACTCCCTTTGAATAGGTAAAACAAATGACTCGATGTGCAAAGCACTGGAAAAAATAAAGCTCCAAATACGTATCTTTGAAGACCTGGTTTGCACACATGGCTGACCCAGCTTAATTAGAAATGTATTTCCAGTTCAGTTTTGTTAAGTGTGGACATGCTCATTGGCCTGCATCCGTTTTGTTCGTCATTTCCCATTGATCAGTCCAGCTACACTGGGCATCATTTTCCAAAGTGCTTATCTTTTGCATAACTCTATTCCTGCTATTTCACAGTGGCTTTAACAAGAGTTCTTTGGAAATTCCCCTTTATTTCTGCTAGCATTTTTTTTTAAAAAAAACAATTTAGTTTAAGAAAGTCAGCTATTAACACTGATTAAAAAGCTGACTGGTGCAAGCTTAATATTCATATGTCTCATGGTCCAATGAGAACAGGATTTTTATCACTAACCAGAATGGCAAACTCTGGCCACAGTTAGGGCTGGGCTCAGCTTGTGGTTTTGCCCTTGCAGCAGTCATGTGCAAGAACATGTTTCTGTGGCGAGGCAACCACCTTCTACCTGCTGAAGCTTCCTTTTGTTTTTGCCAAGAACGATGTCGAGAATTAAAACAAAACGATAGCAAAGCTATTTTCTGCCAAACCTCAAGAGAGCTGTTGCTCTGCCTCATCGGCAGCCCCTGCACACACCCAGCACGTCCCAGCCCCAGCGCCCTGGTGAAGGCTAGAGCATCAGGTCAGAGGCATCAAGCCTCTGCATGAGAAACGGATGGTTACGCTGAGTGCAAATGTGGGTATGGTGGGGAGATATGGGAAAATAATTCCAGAGGAAGAGCCCTCTGCACAAGCTCATGTATGTCAAGCCCTGTGCTGTTCAGGCCGTCCTTTGGGGACCTCTGATATGCAGAGAACAACTGCCAGGAACAACTCCAAAGCAGCAGCTTCCTCATTTCTCCTGCTGATCATGGTCCCAATTTTATAAGGGGATCCCTGGGAATGGAAATGAAGCCTGCAGCCTCAGGGGATTTGTTACATCACACCACGTCTATAGGAAGTGAACACTTTGGATAACCGGGCACTTTATAATGACATTTACACTGTCCTCGCACACAGCAGGATTCAACCTGGCAGGCTCCCTGCTCATATCCGCAGTTCACGTAGTGCGGTGTCCTCTCCATCCCAAACTCCATCAGCACCTCCGGCATCACCCCAGACCAGCAGGGCCATTTCCGCTTGTTGCTGGCCAGAGAGGTGTGACCTGGACAGACTGTGTCAGTACAACAAGCAGCCGAATGACACCCCACCAGCTGAACGGGGCTCTGCAGGGTCTCCTTGAACAGCCCCACAAAGGCACCAAGTGCTCTGCAAACACACGCAGAAGCCCAGGCCCTACCTGAGCGCACACAGGCATCTATGGGTGCAAACGCCCGTGCCAACACGAAAATCCTCTGATCTCATCGTGCAAGCAGGGCTGTGAGACGGGCTGTGAGAAGTGTTTTGCCAGGCAGGTTCCTACGTAAAACACGATGTAGAGAAAACAAGAGAGGAAGATGGGAATGGGTGAATCCCAAATCTTCTTTCTCTAACCTTTATTCTGTAGCTTGCAGGACCAGAGACCTCTTTCCAGCCTTTGTTTTGCTACTTCCTCTACTCAAACCAGTTCTGTCTGAAATCTTTCAAGCGCTCAAGAGAGCTGCACCAACTGCCTTTCTCAATTCCTTCATTCTTTCTCTACATCCAGGCTTATCTATGGAGATCAGGCTCCAGTACATTCGGTTTCTCTAGACACATCCTCTTTCCCTGCCTCGGAAGCCGTCCCAGCAGGCACGCAGACACCCCTGGGCGCGTGCAGCCCTCCTGCCAGCACGCGAGCAGGGGGCTCGGCACATCGGGGAGACGTCAGACCCGCTCAGACTGACCCGCGCACGCACAAGTCCAAAGACTCCTGAATTCACCACATCTGGCATGTGCTGCATCCGCAGTGCGATGCCCAAAGAGTCCAGGGCTTCACAACACGGGTTCACTGCACGCCCGCCGCTCAGCAGGTGCAAACGTGCGTCTGCCTGGGAAACTCCAGAGGAATCTGGCAATCTTCGGCCGGGAGACACGACAAAGCACATCCCAATGCCTCTGGAAAAGAGTCTTCCTTCACCAAAAAAGGAACCTACGCGAGGAACAGTCTGGGGCACCCAAAGCGCCCGTCAGCACCACGTGTCCTCGTTGGCAGGGCACGGTGACCAGACGTCACCGACGACTACTGAGGAAAAGCAAACATCTCGCCCCAGCCCACATATTAATAAACGATAATCGTGTATTTGCTGATACAATTTGGCTTCTGGATGCAGAATGTTTGCAAAGATGCCTGTTCTGATAAATATTTCATGTTAGACTGGAGAAAGCAAATAATAAAGCAAAGTAATCTTCCCCTGGCTCTTTCCTTTTTCCTTGTTACACAACCACCTCATGGACAATCTGTGTAAATAATACATTGGAGAGTCCATTATCTAAACCATATGCATATTTATATTGTTTTCATTACATATTTTAGTGTAATTGTTCACAGGTTTAAAGCAAAGAGTAAAACCGAGAGATTAGACAAATGTGCTACAGCAGAAATAATTAGTAAATTGGCTATTCCTTCCTTGTTGCTGGTTTTAAATTTTATGAAAAATCCATGCTAAAATTTAGCCTAATAAAAGAAAAGTTAGCAAGTCCCTGAAGTTCTGTAAAATAAGTATTTTCACAATGCCATCGAACATTTTTCTTATCCTCTTTAGCTCAAAATGTTCCAACAACTGTTTAAACTGTTTAAACAACAGTGATACAAGAAAAATTTGCATGAAAATTTCTGGCCTGCGATGTAACAACTGAATAACCATAGAGTCAAAAAACAGAATTCAGTCAATGCCAGTATCCCATAAAACTTAACAAAATGTCAGTATTTTGACAACTGTTTTCACTTTGAACTGTAAACATTCATCACACAATGCAACTCAGAAATACATGAATTAATTTTTACATGTTTATTTTAGTAACGCCAAATTAGTTCAGCTTGATAGTGCCTTCTTTTAGCCGCGCAATCCTGAAGGCAATCTATGAAGTTTTAAATATTCTGTTGAACTAAAGTGTAAGTCCCAATGAAATGAAGCAAATTAAATGCAATGTTTTGACATTTCTAAAACAAAGTTTGAAAATGAATGTCAACTCATTTCTTAAACTTTTCCCACTGACATTTTTGTTGAACCTAACATGTTTTGATTTTGATGAAACTACATTTTCAAACAGCCAGTTGTTCAGTATGCGGTTGCCAACTAATGCCCATAGATCAGCTCTGTAATTACATTAATTCCTTTTAAACAGAATCCTGAAGTGCTTTACAAAAATACAATGAGCAGCAGCAGCACAAGCAGAACTGCTCGGTCCCAACGCTTTCCTGGGACATCTGCCCTGTCCAGAAGGTGCCAGGCAGCAGCGCTGTCCATAACTGCTGCCCATACCCACTGGGTAGCAAAAAATGGGTGGCAGAGGCCAGAAGAAAAGCTGGATCTCCTGACCTGCCCACGTCACCTCCTCTCTTAGCTTCATGAAAAGAGTTGTTATTTATATTATGGAAATGCCTAAGAGCACAGACATAGACCATGTTCTAGCTATTACCTATTAGCCCAAAATATTACTCTTGCAGGGGACTGGAAAGGCCACGCAGGCGGCAATAAGGAAGGTCTGCTGGACCAGTGCTTAATGCTCAGCAATTACTACAGCCACGGCTTTTACTGGGGAAAGAGGGTGGGAATGACCTTTGAAAAGCGCTTCTTTTAAACACATCTTAAGGACCTTTCACAATGTTTGAAGGTTACAAGGGCAGGACTACAACTCTCAAGGGCTTTTAAAAAAAAAAAAAAAAAAAGGGGGGGGAGTCACATTACTAAGAACTGAAAAATAGTTGCTTGTTTCGCTTCATTCCCCAGACCTGTTATTTGCGAAAGCTGCTACTGGCCAGACAGTAGCTGAATGCCTGGACAGGAGAAGCACAATCTGTAAAATTTTACATTTACAAAATTAAAAAAAAATTTACATTGCAATCTAGGATGACTTACTGGATATTTCATTACAAGAGGACCGGGGGTTGACCTGCACACTCGTGCCCAACAACTAAGTTGACAAGAAAACCTGTCCTTTAAACTCCTTTTGCTCAAGCATAAACAAACTCAAGCCATTCTTATGAAAAATAGCTGAAGAATGGCCAAAAAACTCAGAAAGAATATTTACTGCTGGTGAACCCACAGGTGACATCTTTTTTATATAGACACCAGAAAGGACACAAGAACAACACATGCTCCTTACAGTTATTCTGACAATTCATTACACTGTCAAGTTTTCTGTATCATATTCTGGATAAGTCCATGAAATGCATGTAATAACGCAAAGAGCAAGGCAGGCTATCAATATGCTTTCAGAGACCACCTGATGGGCACTAGCTATAGCCCAGAGGCCCTGAAGAGGTACTTTCAAAAACGCATGTGCATCTTTCAGATCATTAAAACAGATCTGCAAGGAAACATTCACAAGGAGCTGCCGGAATTACAAAGGCAGAGATAAGACCACGTAGGTTGCAAAGCACTGAAGATCTATAATTTATTCAGAAAAAGGTACAGTTACTAAAGGCAAATTTTAACAAGGTGTATCTCAACTACCTAGAAACAACACACTAAAGGCTGCTCTAAAAATTAAACATGTTGCACTCATTTATTCCAACGGCTCATCACATGTCTAGATAGTTGTTGACTGCAAATAGACCACTTCTCACAAGTTTTGCCCTGAGTCCACTGATTTATTTTAAAGAATAGAGAATACAGATGGGAAAGTATTTCAGAGTTGATCAGGCTCTGAAAGCTCCACTTTGAAAAGAGCTGGTCCTTCCGATTCCAGCCTCCACGCAGGAACGACTCCGGAAGCTGCCGAGAAGTTGGGCTATTGAAATCAATGTCATTTGCTATGTGCTTAAAATGCAGCATATGCTCAAGTGGGGATTTAAGAGGTTGAATTTATTCTTTCCTGCTACTGTGCTCTGAAGATCACCAGTGCATTTTTAGCATGTTTTCTTACCTTAAAATAGCCTGCCCCCATGACAACATCTTCAGTGTTACACAATATGAGCTCAAAATGCCTCCAGTTGAGGATAGAAATGCACTGCCTCTCCCACACGGACAATCAGGTGCAAAACATGGAAGAGCTGGAAGTGGCAGGCCTGCCTACATGTTATTTGCAAGTATTCTACTATTCTCTAATGGCTGATCTGGCACATTTAATTATTGCACGTTGCTGTACTCAAAAAGCCTTTATTGTATTAGAAGCACTACACAGCTTGAGAATTTTTTCCATCTTTACTCTTCTATTTTTGATAAAGTAGTCCTACACTTAAGAATCTTAATTGAAATCCTCTGAAATATTCACTACCTAGAACTACGACTTTATGACTTGCTAATTAATTTCACATGTATGATCCATTATTTTAAATGCCAGTGCTGAATGTACTTTGGCATTGCCATGTAACTAAGGAGAGAAGCCAAGATATAAAAGCTAAAAAACAAAACAAAGCAAAAAACCCTCTCACATTTCTAAAAGTCCCTATGCAAAAAAAAAAAAAAAAAAAAAATGTTCCTGCATTCAGACTCAGACCGCTATGCACACAGGACATAAATAAAAGTCACTGTCACTATGTCTTTATGCATGCTCTAAGTCAGCCACCCAGAATCTAGCTGGCTTGACAGTAGGTATGTTATATCCACCAAGATTCGCATCCCAAGGCGATCTGTTCACGAGTACCATAGCATTTCAGGTCTTAATATAGGGGTATTTGTTTTTAAGACTCGTTCTTAAACCAGACCCCTGTTGCCGGGATTACCAGATAATCCCCATTATTTGTAACTCTACTTGCCCAAGGAGACATGCAATGAGTTGACTCCATCCAGGAATCAGCAGGAGAACGTTTTCACACACTCCAGTCTACAATATTGAACAAGCTTTTCACGTGGACAAGATAATCACCTATGCTGTTAAAAAACAAATAAAGAAAACAAATAGACAAACAAGTACTTCTACCAACTGCTTTTGAATCAGAGTAGCATTTTGCCATTTGTACAAAAAAACAAGTCATTTCCCTACTTGACTCACTGAAAGCTATGATTGGCTTGAAAACCATAACTGACCAAAAATGAGAGCAAAATACCCTGAGCTGAAACGGCTCTTTTTAATGTCTGTTTGTGGCAGTCTGGAGACTCTGAAATCACAGCTCAGAAAGGCCAGGCCTTCCTTAAATGGGGTCTGCTTAGGACCAGCCCTTGGGAGGGAGGTTTTTGAAATCTTCAGCTTATACATGTTCAACCTTCTGGATTCTACCAAACACAACAGCAACATTTCTTAAATTTAGCCTTCCAGTAACTGCCTGAGGCACTACCATCAATTAAGGCTTTCAATACAGTCCACAGGCATTCACACTTCATAATTTAGCATGGCCATGGAATTTTTTCCACATAGTACCAATTATCCCTTGAAAAATAAACCACGCTGCTTTTTAAAATTTTTCCTGCTTGGTCTCAATTACTTCAGCCACTCACTTAATGAAATGAATTATGCAGAACTTAAGAGATGCTTAAATTGTTTAAGATAAGCTGAAAAGTCATATTTATGCTCTACTGCATCCCTGCCACTGTACATCAACAGCAGAGTAACTTATAGCTCATGTCAACCATTGAAGTGATTCAATGCCAAGAAGCAGCTGAATAATGTGGAACTTCCTTAACTCCAACCCACTTTCTTTAGATGTATCCAGAGTCCTATGTTATTACATAAGAAATGGAGTCACTGGCTATGCAGAGCCCTGGCACGAGAGGGTGGCAGCAGTGCTGTTTGGTCTTCATTAGTCACATCACTGGGAACCCACCTCCATCCTTCCAAATCCCACAGCACCTCTGAAATTCTCCATGCCCTCAGATTCCATTAGAGATATAATCATTCTATACACAAAACAGCTGTAAATCTGTCATGATTTATCATTAGTCTGTAAGATCATTCTCTAAAAACTCCAACTCTGGGAACATGCCAAAGATACTGACCTCTCCTTCCTTATGTTAACCAAAAATGTTGGCGGAGGAAAGGGGCTGATCTGCATCATTAAGAGAAAGGAAAGGAAGTAAAAAGCACCAGTCAGGTGCTTTTCAACATCAGAAAATTAGCAGATGCTGCTGATGACCTCATTTGGCCCATGAAAACTTTCTTAGAAGGATGAGCACTCTCAGAGCATGGCTGAAAAGGGAGGAATTCAGCAAATTTTATTTATCCTGTTAGCCAAAAAAAAACCACCAACAAGCTATGAACTGAGTAGACTTCAAAAAAGACACCTACTTTAGGCTACCCCAACTCTCCCCCACATAATCAGAAAAATGACCCTCTAATTAAAGTAGAGCACTGAAAATCAAAGACTCTGCTAACTGACTTCTACTGCAGACTTATCCACCAATGGATATGAAACTAAGAGCTGAAGTCCATAAAGAAACTTTCAAACACTATTATCAAAAGCACAAGCGCACACAAAATCACAACTACACCAAGGTGGCAGCTGAGCACCATCCAAACTCATCACAGCAGTATGGCACAGCTGTTGAAGGAAACAGCAAAGTGTGCTTCTAGTGGAACATTTAGTGGTAATGGGAGCAGGCGAGGAATTGCTCAAAACGTTAACATTGTCAGGTCTCAACAGACAAGCCCATGATGCCAGATGTCGCCTTCATACTCTTATTCACAGACATTAGCTCCACAACACTTTCAAGGTGCTACTTTTAACAGCACAGAAGCTGTTTTTCAATACAGTGTCACACAATTGTAATAACTACTGGTAAATACAACAGACAGTATCTATTTAATCTCCTACATTATTTTCTGCAGTGTTACTGCCACTGCAAAGGATGCCAGATTCAACGTCCTTAGCTTGTTTGAGAGGAGAAATTCCAAGGCTACGTGACTGCAGCTCGGAGAGGAAGTGAAATCCAAGAATTTGAGGCTGACACCTTCAACAGTCTCACTTCCTCCCAGAAGGGACTTGCACTTAAGCAATGCAAAACACTGCTCCGACTGAAATCCCTTACTAACCATCAGCCCAAACAAACTTGGGAGAGTTACTCCATCTCCCCTACAAAATCTTCCTGCTCCCTATCACTTATGCTCCATAGGAAGACAGTCCAGCCAGTGCCTGGGAAGGCCCAAGCTTCCCCTTCCCATGTGTGGTTAGTGGAAGCAACTGGACACGGTCTAGTCTTCTGCACTTCAAACCTGAGGAAACAAGAGCATTCCTGCTCTGCCAACTGCCAGCCCAGGCACGACCTTCCACTGCCTCCACAGAAACTGCCGGCTACCCCCTTCCACTCTTTTACTCAGAGTCATTTCTCCAGGCTTCAGCTCTTCAAATCAAGCGATTAGCAGAAAAACACATCTGTCATTTGAAGAGATAGTAAATCTCAAGACTTCTGAGCACCACCAGATTTTTTCACATTCATACCTTTGAAAAGGCTGAAATTGCCAGTGCTGGTGTATTTATGTCCTACTACATAAGTTGTCAAAAAAATCCCCTAGCTTTTAGTCAGTTTTTATATTCAAATCCTAACTTTATAACTTCCCTAGACAGCTCTAGTATTATCATGGATGCAATTTATGTCCCTTTCATTTCATCAGTGTCAAATGACACCAAAGTGGAACTGGTCTATAATGACGCAGTATGAACAATATCATCCTTCGATAAATCCATTTTTAAAAATGTTTCTAATGATGAACCCTTTTTCTTTTAATTTATATGGAGCTGCATATATCAAAAGATATCCTAATGAGCCGTTTTCATAGCCGACCAAGCAATTCAGTGATCTTGGATGTATTTTGTTGTGATTATGTACAAACTACTACGTGTGCCTATTTCTGAATGTATGGAAAATTCTGATGCCTTTGAAGAATAAACACACGCACTACAGGCATGACTAAATACATGGATAACTGTGATTACTTTATAACTTAAATATTTGTGATCACACGCCTATACTCCGACTAGACAAAATACAGAACGATTCCAGCATTGCCTAATTAGCTCCATCCTAGCACTGTATAGATCAAGAGACGTCTTACATAGCAGTCAAGAGAGAAGTGAATACCAAAGACTAACTTTTGTGGTCACTGCAGAAGCAGAAGTGCCTTTTGTAGATGCCTTCCTCCAGAGGAAACGGGAATTTTGCTCAGATTACTAAGCCAGCACCACAGAGACCACCTCCAAGTGCACTAGTGTGGCGTTCAGCATCTTCAGCAGAGGTATCTGCAAACACTCTGGACTTTGGACAGCACAAAATGCTCCTCAGATGCCCAGAGCCCCATGAGGTGCCATCTCTTGCTGCCTCTGTGGCTGCAAGCTCAGGAGCACGACCAGAGGGTCCAACACCCACTGCCTTGAGCTGTCGGACCCTGCTCTCCTCTGTGCCCAGTGGAGAGCAGTCACGAGTTCAGCACACATGGAGAACAACCTGACTGAGCCCTTGGGTGTAATCTTTAATTTCGTCAACATTTCTTATGCATTCTGGCATCCAACATTCAAGTGAACCACATGATTGCTCAAAACATTCTCTTTTGTAGCAGAGAAGCTGAACTATATTTTTCCTTCCTGTTTCTGGCATGATTAAGCAGCAGCTGATTCACCCTCAACATCCTTAAAAGATGTCCAGATTGAAAATTTTCCTTTCCCTATACCCGTATATGAAAAAAATCCAGACATTAAAAAAAAAAAAAAAAAAAAAAATTGTCTTTGGGGAATTTTAGGGTCTTTCACTGGTGGAAATCTCTGTGCTTCCTCTAGAAACAACACTCCTAGATCTTAACTGGCACCCAATCCACACAAATGAACCCCTAAATCTTTATTTTTGATTTAGTAATCCTGACCTCACTATCTGAACATCAATCTCACGAACAACACAGGCTTAATCATGGCAGCAGACAAATAGTTACATGAGAAAGATCCTGTTTCTGACACTAAATAATAATAATAATAATAATAATAATAATAATAATAATAATAATAATGTAATACGGGAAAGAAAAAGATAACGTCAATTATGTGCAGAGAATTTTACAGTTTTTCAAAAAGTATCAGTAATTTCAAACAGGAACTAAAATGTGGTCACAGCAGATCAGCCATGAGAGGACAGACACGGAAAGGCAACAAGCGTGTGAAAAAGCATCCATGCATTGGAACTGGAGAAAGACAGAGCGTCCTCCTCTGCATTTCTGTGCAGAAGGATCAATGCAGGAACAGCCTGCACAGACGAAAAACACCACAAAAATTTGTCTGCAGGGAGATTCCAGGGAGATTCAAGACCAGGCAGCTCCTCTCCAGTGCTGCACTTCCAATGGGCCAGCACTGCTGCCTTTTCCTTCCCATCTTTTTTTCTCTGAACTGCAATGATGCGTGCTTGGTTCCAGGTTTTACCATGTCTATTTTTACCTTCTTAGATCATTGTTGAGAAGGGTTTTGCAATGAAGGAATACTTTTCTAGAGTAGCTCTTAGAGTTTAAGGTGTGCGTTGCACGGGGCACCAAAGACAGCGGTGGCTCTGCTGCTGGGACAACCTCCTGACTGCCAGGTCTGCGCTGCTATCACACAGCAAATGTAATAAGGGAAACCAACAACTCTGTTGCCTGTACAGCACAGTTAGTTCACACCTTTGCCTTGCAGAGTATTTCTATTTTAGTCTATACTGGGCACTCCACCCAATCCAGCCCAAAATAACCATCACTGATGTTAATTTGCACGAATCATCTATTAAAAAATGTTGATGAAGTGAAGATAACCACAAGAGAGAAAAAATAAGGCAGAGGAAAGTCGGTACAAGAGCCAATACAGCAGCAAAGAGACACAAGAACTCCTCAGAAGGAGGGGCACAGAGCTTCTGAGCTGACACCATCTTGCATCAAATAAAAGAGACAGTGAGATAAAACACTGTTACTAGGACTGGACTTTCTGCTCCTTAAACAGTGCTTATTTTTGCTTCAGCAAAAAAAGTTTTATCAAGAACAGCATCATAAAAATTACAGAGGCATCCAAACCTTATAGACTTGTCCATATGTCCCATTTCCAACAACCTGCACCAGCTCAAATATTCCTGCAGGATCCTGCAAAAAAGGCAGAAGAAATAACATTATTTGCATCAAACCAACCACTTCAAAAAGGAGCAGAATGGTTCACAATCAGAATGACAGCATCTGTGGCACATCTCCTAATGATCTGTATACAGATTAACAGGGACACAAGAGCAACCAAATGCAGTAGGCTCTAAGCCATATGTTGCTTTTAAAGTTTTCAGCCAGGTTGCTCAAAACTCTACAGAAAACAAACTCAATGAGGATTCGTAATGTGTCAATATTATCGATATGATAAAGAAATTGAGATAAGAGAAGAACATGGAAATTCAAGTGAAATATCCGAGGTTTGCAATGCAGCTTCGTGGTAGAGTAAGGAATAAAATCCTGGCTTCCTACACCTTAAAATCCTGAGCTACCCTGGAGGCTGAGCTGCTCTTCTCTGCTGTGAAGCACTTGGGATCAGTAATGTAACAAAGAACAGAACCTAAATAATAAAATTGAAAAATATCATATAAAGCAGCTGAGCCCGATTACCTTACCAAAGGGAAATATTTCATCACAGAGGAATCATAATACCAAGCACAGGCCAAGAACGCTCAATCGCCCTGCTCTGCAAACATAACAAGGCGAACCTGACTGATGCACGCGAGTCCTGGCTTCGAACCCAAACTAGACTGTGCTTCGAACCCAAACCAGATTGCTGCCAACTTGCACAGAAGATTCACGCGTCAGGAGCCCAGCGTAGCACCTGAATCACACCGGCCCCACCGTGGCACCCGCCACCATGGCCCGCGTCCCCCTCCGGCAGCGACCCAGGCCGCTTCCCGCCCACGGGAGCAGCGTCCCGCAGCAACGCTCGGCAAGCCCGCGCTCCCACGGGCGGGAGCGAGCGCGTTAAAAAAGCAGCTGCTTCCCTTCAGACCCACTTGGGAGATTTATATGGAAGCATTAAGAACTCAAGAAACCGGTTTCTTGGCATCTGGCAGAGCCATTCATCAGTCCAGCTCATTGCTCGGGATGGTATCATTGGGAGATTTATATAAAATATTATTAATTCCATGCGTCAGTTTTACCACATCTGTTTCAGCAATCTGTCATGTCAGTTGATGTTTATTGGTATTGAGGATGGATGAGACAACAACTGAAACTCTTTATCTCGGAAGCACAATTTCTACAACCCTGGTTGGAAAACATCTTTTTTAAGATGCAGAACTATTTCTCCATGCAAATGCTATTTCAATTATATGTTATTCTTTAAAAATATATATGTTTTGTGTTCCTCATATCTGATTTGAAAATTTTCCTTGGGCAAAATAGCCATGGAAATACATGGACTTTTCTCAGAGCAGATTCTGCCTTTAACAGCATGACTGCCATGATGAACATTTGCACTGTCAAGGCCACACAACAGAGACTTCCACTCCGCCTTACTGACCAGATCTTCAAAGCAGCTCAAGTGGTATCAAAATGTAACTTCTCTCAATATCCTCAAAGAGCTACTTTAATCTCGCACTGAAGGTATTCTTTTTTTTTTTTTTTCTTGAAGTTAAAAGAGTTTTAATCTTATGCTTCCTGGACTATCAACTCACAGGAGTTTTTCTTTTTAATTAATATTTTCAAACCTAACTAACGATGCATTACCAGGCCCATTTGCTCACTTTTTGACCCGGGTGATGGCTGGTCAGCCTCATTTCTCTTCTGTCTCTTATTTTTAAGACAAAGCAGTAGGGCATGGTGGCCTAGACTTGGGTCCCAACTCCTGTAGCACAAGAGGAGGTCAATGAGACCAGTGGTGCTCACAGCCTGGCACAGGCCAAGAGGGCTGCAACTCTGGGATCCTTGTGAGTGACTTGGCTTCCTCGCTGTTTCTTCACCTTTCACTTCCACTAGTCCTGGGCATGCATGAGCCATACTCCTTGCTTATTGGTTATTGGGGTTATTGGGTTATTGCTGGGTGTCACAAAGCTGTGAGTCACGTGTGACCGAGCCGGGCCCCCGGGACGGGCCTCTCCCAGGCAGCAGGCACCCAGGTCTGGAGGAAGCTGAACCGCATTTTTAAATTCCCAGGATCTGTCACCGTCCTGTGCACGCCAATACGTGCTCCGTCCTCATTCTTTTATCCATCCTCATGTATCTATGCAAACACATGAATCTCATATGCCTCAAGACCAGCTTCCTCTCTCCCTCCAGTCAAATTAATTCTGACTTAGCATCCCAATAGCTTGTTTCCCAAGGATTCAAACACATCCAGAAAACAAACGAACAAACCCTTATCTAAATAAACAGCTAAGTATACATGTTAATATAGCTAAAATCCTACCCCTGCCCTTGCTAGCCAACACCTCAAGCCTGTGGAGCGCCGACTGCAGTCACTACACCTGTCCGCGTCCCTCCTTTCAGGCAGGGCTCAAGAGCGAGCAGAGCCTGCTGGAGTCATAAACAATATTCCCTTGGGCTCTGCCTTGGGTCCTTGAGCTGCCCTTGCTCGCTTGGATACCAGCGCTGCATCCTCCACCAGCAAAGCCCTCACAACGGGCCAACTTCTTAATTACCTTGGAGCTCCTGGGCCCCATCCTGGATGCAGTGCTTCCTCCCTGGATGCAGCGCTCCCGCTTGCCCCTGCCAAGCCACCCGCCTTCCTGTGACACGTGCCAAGACCCCGACCTGAGCATCCATCACTTTAAGGTTAATTACTGTAATGGACTACACCATATGCTGGTCATCTTGCTTTCCTGCAAGTCATATGCGGCGTGCGCAGAGGGCAGCGGCGATGCCTGGTGGCACCGCCGTCCCCTCCTGGGCGCCCTGAGGAGCCCGCCTAAACCAGGAGCACCTTTTCTTGGATAGTCTGTGGGGCCCAGCCCCTCTCCGCCCTCGCTTCCCGCTCCGCGTGAGCCCAGCCCGCAGCCGCGGCCGTGCCAAGCACACTTCCTCCAGACGGACACGTTTGCCGTGCCCTGCCGAGGCTGGAGGCTGCAGCGCTCTGGAGCCTCCGAGAGGTTTCCGCACGGCGCGCGGCTTCCCTGGAGCTGCAAACGCACACCCGGTTCTTATCAGCAATGTAGGCAGACAAGGGTCATCTGCTCGAGCCCAGAAGACCTTTCCAAGCTTTGTCTTGTCCCCTGCGCAAAGCGGGGGGGGCTCAAGCCACCTTTTCAGACACGACCGACTCCGGCGCCGCTCTGGCTCTCGCGGGGGCTTGGAGCACCCTCCCGGCCCTAGGATTTAGCACAACTTTTCCCCAGCCCTCTTTCTCTGATATTTTTAGCAAGCAGCTTCTTTCGCTCTTCCCATGCGAGGCTGCCTGCCTCCGGCACAGCCCAACTCGCCCCTTTTCTCCCCCTGCTTCCACAGCTCCCTGCTCCGGGAAAACCCACCGCTCTGGGATGGGGCTGGCGACCTCCGCCTCCAAGTGAGGAGAGCGGAGGGGAACCAAGGGGCATCGCCCTGGGTTTCGGTAACTGCCGGCGCGTGCAGCCGCTCACAGGGTTGCTTTTAGCATGGCCGAGATTTTGGATTCCCCTACAACGTGCAAGCCACAGGAGCACAGTGCCAAAAACTCAGAGAAAACCGGGCGGGCAATGACTTCTTTAGCAAAAATAAATAAATTAAATTAAAAAGAAGAAGCCCCCAGGCACACGTTTCACGTTTCCCCCCCTTCAAAGCGCCCGTTTCTCCCCGTTCCCCCCGCATCGCCGCAGCCGGCGGGCAGGACCCGGCGCTGCGCGGGGGCTCCGCGTTCCCCCGCGGCACCTGCGCGCCCCGCGCTTACCCGCAGCGCCGCCAGCTCG
>VZSV01000011.1:1113082-1126763 GCA_013398735.1 Nothocercus julius | reverse complement strand
AAAAAAAAAAAAAAAAGATGGCCCACAACAGAACAGGATTTCCTGTCTGCAGGAAATCATCAGTTTCTTAAACATTGGTTTCAGCCTGAATTAGACAAATGGACGCTTTGTAACTTTTTTTTGATTATCTGAACTGTAAATTCAGACAAATTACCACTTGGAAAACACTGGGGTGCACAGGATCTTCTCCCTGAAATCGCATGCTGAGGTTGCCCTGGGAAGAGGATGTTCCTGCCACTTCCATGGCCGCGGGAGCAGGAAGGCTCGCGCCACGTCGGCAGCCCTGGAGCCAGCCTCCCTCCGAGCCCTTCCAGCACGTTCGGCATCCAAGTTCCAGCTCTCCATCAGGGAGCCTGGGAGCCCCGGAGCGCAAGTTTGGCTCCTGCTGCAGAACATGGAGGCAAATCCCACTCCCAGCTCCTTGTCGCTGCTCCGGGATGCTGCATGTCTGCGCAGCACGTCTGCTCTGGGATGCTGCCCTGCGCTCTCCGCAGCGGTGCCCACACCAGAGGAAAGCACGATCCCGGCACACACCAGCTTTCCCTGGCACTGGATCACTCCCCAAGAGCAGTATTTTGCTGGAAAGTTTCAGATCTTCTGCAAGGAAACTGCCTTCTGCCAACCCAAGAGGCGTCTGCAGCAGGGCTGGAGCAGAGTCCAGGGCTCAGGCACCAGCCCCTCGCTTCCCGAGGAGGAGTCCTTCAGAAAATCCCCCCGACATTTGTTTTTTGTACAGACTGAAGATTTTAGATCTCTTTCCAATGCGTTTTTGGGGCAAACAGTAAGCTGAGAGGCAATGAAGTGACAGTGAAGGCCATAAAAGCTCTTGGTAATTACAGATTTTCCCTCCCCACACCTCCCAGCAGTGCCACAAGCTCCGTGCGGGTTCTTCAGCCCGTCTTTTTGCCTGCCTAATGCTTCAGCAACCACTTAGTCCTCATTTGGTTCCACCAAAACCAAACATCTGTTATCCGCTGATTACAGCAGAGTCAGTGGGTGGCAACAGCCAGCACCGCATCCATCCCAACGCCCATCCATCAGCAGGGTCTCCTGGCTGCCGCTCGAATCATTTCCCTCTACAGCGTCATCCTGGAAGTGATTTATTGTCACTAATGTTTTTTTATGAAGTCCTGGGGTACAAAGTCTCTGCTGCTGAAAATCTCGATTAAGTAGGCCAGCCACTAACTTTAAAGTTTTCCCTTTCCTTGGCTAATTATAGTACAGTTTCTTGCCACGAGTGACTCAGGAACGGGATTACACCCTGCCAGAACCGTGCAGGATTGCGCAGAGCCTGGGAATGCCGTCGTGCTGGTGCTGCGCGGACGTTTTCCCACAACGCACTGAATGAGCATTAGTTGATGAACCCAGAAACGCAGAGAATTTACAAATTATGGTACAATTTATCTCAGTGGGAAAAAAAAAGGGGGGGAAAAAGAAAAAAAAAAAACCCACACCTTTGGATTACAGGGATGGTGGGAAATTTAGGTTTCAGGCCACAGACACCCAGTAATTTAGATTTCCATTTAACTAAAAAAATCTTTAAAGCGAGCAGACAAACAACCCCTCTGAACCACCATCCGCTTTATTCTTCAGTATTTCTCTGCTCATCCCTGCAGCTCTTAGGGATCAAGACAACGCCTTTTGTTTTCAGTGGATTTTTTGGATCAGGCACTGAATATTTCTCATGCTTTCTTCTATTTAAACTGAAGAGAATTCCACTGTTAAACTTTGTTCCAAATATATTAGGATTGGGCTGGAAAGCAATATTTAAATCTTAATCTGGCTTCAGATTTACACTGCACAGAGCTTGCTGGTGTTGATGCTGTGAGACGGGGTTACTGCCTTTAGTAAACTGGGAATACCAGAAATCCTGACAAACTAAACAAAATGGTCATTTCACATACAATTCTCGGTAGCACGTACAGTAGTTTTCAGTTCTTAAAATAAATTAATAACTTTTTTTTTTCCAGCTCCTGCCAGCCACGATAGTTTAGTTTCACAGGATATCCAAAACAAGACCAAACAGCTTCCTTTCCAAGCGATTCCTGAATGGATAGGCAAGCTGGAAAAAGTGCCTCTCACTACTCTAATCACGGCCAGGATGTCCAGCTCATTTCCCAGGGTAACATTTAAAACACGGGTCTCCCCAAGCCGGCCCTGGTCGGGGCCGCCCGCACGGGCTCTCCGCAGGGATCGCTTGTCCTTGCGGCATCGCTGGGCAGCCCCTCGCACACAAGGAGCGGGAGAAGCCCCTTCCTCGCTGCACCGATAACCCCCATTCACGGCGTGACCCCGGGCTTCACGGTATTGTTCCAGCGCTGCGGTTCACCCTTTCTCAAGCAACACTCGGCTGCTGGAAGTTTCCTGTTTCCTTTCAGCCCTGTTCACTTCCCTACTATCCCAGCCAACAGGCAAGCAAGGCTTTTCAGTGAGAAAAGTCTGATTGTCTCTTCCTGGACTGATGCTATTTTGCATTTCTGCCTTTTGGCCTCTCAGTCCAAATAATTGGTTGTGATTTTCTACAGTAACACAGGCATCTTACAAATAACTGTTCCCTTGTGTGAATGCTGTTTCCACTATGTTTTCTGTCATTAAATCTTTGCCTACTTTGATTTTCTTTCCTTTCCTATTTGAGTGGGAACCTGCTCTGAGAATATGCCCAGTGCCTGAACATCGACAAGGTATCTGCACACTGCAATAACTCTCGTGCTGAAAGGCCTGGCTTGCAAATTCTGCAAAAGAGCGTGATGATTTATTGCAATAAATTGAACTCAAATATAATATTACTATTTACATTACAGTATATGACTGTAAATACAGGTATCTGTCTATCTGGGTGTTTTTCACTGCCCTCCTCTAGGATAATTAGCAAAGTTATTTCTGCAGGGATCCATTCAAAGCGACAACTGTTTTAAAAGCTTTGCAAGGAACAGTAGCTATATGTTAGTAGGTCATCGGATCCCAATGGATTTTATGAATACCATAATGAATTTCAGCTCAGCATCTGTCTACTCTCTGAAACAGATGTAATTCTGGGGAAAAAAAAATAGCTGCTGCCTCTTCGTAGGCAGATTTCTCAGTAATAAAATCCAAATATAAAGAAAACTGACGCAGCACAGTTTCACTGCTACCACGTTACATTTATCAGTCAAAACATTGTGGAGCACTACCAATTTCTTTTGTGAATTCCAGACAAGTTGTGGTATCTTCTCTGACCGACAGAAGTTTTTGACTTAGGAGAGGAAAAAAAAAAAAGGCACAGGGTTTTGCCAACCAAATGCTGCCCTGGGATGACTCAGATCAGTGTTCCTTTTTGTCTAAACCGCTAAGTTTGATGGTTAGCCAAGGAGGAACTTAAATCTGAAATACCCATGGTTTGGGGGAAATGCAAGATAAATATCATTCTAATTTTGAAAACAAAAGGACACTGGGCTTTGGGTTTGTGCCCTCTCCTCCAAAAGAGAAATTCTAGTGCAGGGATGATCTCCAACATACTTAAAAAATCAGGACAAAGCTTCGTTTTTTTTTTTTTTTTTTTAAATGTCACGTGCCAGTCTGGGTACATTCTCAGTAAACTAAACAGATTTTCTCAGTCCTGTTGCAAGCCCAACCTGTGCCTCACAAGATTGCAAGAAGCCTGCTTCATTGCTTAAGTCGCTCCTACATAGCTGCACTTCCTTTCTTACTTCTCCTACTTCTCCTTTTCTTAGTGGAGAAATATGTAAAAGAGGAAAAGAGGAACTGGAGCTCATGAGCCCTCCTTCTGCCCTTTGGAACAAAAAATGGCCTCTGTGACCTATTAAATGTCTTCGGGAAAGTCTCCTCTTTTCTCACTCCAATTTCTGCTCAGTTCCAAGCTGTTTTTCATCTCAGTACTTAGCCAGCTTTGAACATTTCAGACACATTTGGATGCCCTAGTGCAGCGCCTGAGCCTTTTAAATCCTCCTCTTCTCCTCAAGAGGACCGCTACTCTCTCTTTGGGATGTTGCCTACTGCTTTTTGGGGTGTTTTGAGGGGGAGGCTGTTCTTTTGTTTGTTTTGTTTTGTTTTCTGAAGTGCTGGATGAGAAAGTCAAAGGGAATCTTGTCTGAGCCTCGAGCAACGGTGTCCTCTTCCAACACTAACTCGTAAATATGTCTATGCCTTTTCCTGCACAGCCTTGCCAGTCCTGTCTAAACATTCCCTATCTTGTATATTAATAACCAGCATATCACTTCCAGCCAGGTTTCAGATGTGTCCGTATCACCCTGCTCTGCCTGCTGATGGCCAGGACGGCTCCTGAAGGCTCCAGGATTTTCCCTGCACACCCAGTTTCACGCTCTATGGGCAAGCAGGGGGTAGCTGCATCCACCTTGGTGCTGCCACTGCTCTGTGCAGCTGGGAGCAGAGACTGCAAACGGCTTAAAAATTAAATCAAAGTTGTTCGGTGGCTTGGGAGGAACTGGAAGCCTCTGTGCATCGTGTCACAGTCATTCACAGCTATTTAGTCATGGAAGTTCAGCGGGTAGGGACAGAGTTTGTGGCACATAACCAGGATCCTTTAAGCAACGCTGATCTAACGCCAGCGCACACTCGTTACGTGCACCCGACGGCGCCACGCAGGGGGCTGTGACACGAACCCCCTTCCCACAGCAACACTGTGAACCCGGCTGCCCCAGCAGAGAAGACCAGGGAAGGGGCTGCAGTTCGCACACGGCTCCGGGGAGACGGACCCCGGAGCGCCAGCTCCATTTCTGCTCTGCCCATTATCTAAAACATGCCCAGAATTTGGATTCAGCACAAAGAAGTAGTACAAAAAACTAACAACATAGGGTCAAAACCTCTTACTGTACCCATTTTGAAGAGCTAAAGCTCTTACCTTATTAAGAGAGAGGTGACTATATGTTTTCTCCTAAGGAGAAAATAGCAGGCACTTGAATCACGAGAGATATAATGAGAACCAGCAGCTGAAGCAGACACTAGGCAAAAAAATTAAAAAAAAAAAAGAAAAAAAAAAGTAGAGTAGAAATGAAGGCCCCATGCTGGAACAGACAGGTTGGTGCCCATGTCTCACGGTCTCCTGTTTTCTGCCTCCTCGGGCACGTGAAAGAGATGCTCAGACCTCCCTCAGCAGCCCCTCACACACTGCTCCACCAGCCCAAATTAGCCGGTGGACGAGAGGTCCTGAGCGAGCCCAGCGCCGCGCGCCGGCACCCCCAATACATTGCTCCCTTCCGGAGGCTCCTGCTTGCTCTCCAGCTCTGCTCTTCAGCAGAGTCCGAATGGGCTCCCTGTTGCCTATCCAGGCTTAGACTTCCAGCAGGGAGCAGTGGGGATTTAAACCAGTTTCCCTTTTCACAGCAGCTTAAGTGCTTTGAGGAGTTTAGCTCCATAAACCAATTAAGCATCCTTGACTCTGTGAGCCCTCATACCTTCTTTGAGCAGCTTGCGTGCTCGTGCTGCTTTACTGAGCAAGAGCTGATTTCATACAGCCGAGTACCTTACCAGGTCACAGGCTGAGCCACCCCAGGCAGATCCAGCAAGTCCAGAGTCTTCCCAAACCCAATCTGGGATGCGTCACTCCAATGGCCTTGCTCCTGCGAGCAGCTTCTTGCAGGCCTGGGAAAAGCCAGTTTCACTTTTAATCCTTCCCTTCCCGAAAGCCCAAGTTCGAGGTTATAGGGTAATGGACGGACTTTGGCCCGTGAGCTCATAAATCTCACACACTGAGAGGGAGAAAGGACAGCCCCTGTCCTCCCTCAGCCGCAGGTTACGGTAGGGCAGGCAGACGCAGTCGCCTGTCCAGGGTGACATCAGAGCCAGCAGCGCTGCTGGATACGGAAAAAGCACCACCTTGAGTCTCATCCCAGTGCCCTAGCTGCCCTTACGCTCTTCTCCCCTTTCATTTACTTTAAAAGATGGAAAACATTAACATGGTCATCTGATATTTGACTACAAAAGCATACAACCAAGTCTTTAAAGCAGAGGTTGTTCTTGCTTGCAAACAAATAAATCAGCAATATTTTGAAAGCTAGAAAGCCACATCATAAGATTTTCTGCAAATTTATCACCAGGCCTCTTGGCTTCCTGTAGGACATATCTCACATCACCTTATGCAATATATATTTAAGAAAGTTACTGCAGACTCCCACAAATGCTGTAACTGTCACTGTCCTGGACACTCTTGTTTGGTGATTAATAAGCCTACATCATCACAGAGTGTTAAGAGACACAGTTTTAAGCTCCTGCCCAGTAAAATTAACATGCCTTGATAACAGGAGAAGTCAATAAACAGTTGTGGATTAACTTTCAGCAACCACAGAAGCTTCTCTGTGATTAAAAACCTCCACCAGCAGCCCGGGCTGCTATTGCCAGGGAACTCAGCATCATTTTAGAGCAATAAAACACAGCTGCCTGCGTACTTGAGCTCAGGCACATGCCTGTGCCTGGAAAGGAGAGGGACATTAGCGTTACAGGAGGGGCAGCCTTGCTCCCTTAGCTGAGGAGCGTTGGCCATGGTCAACATGGCCGCTACTTCTCAAAGAGCAGCAAACCCACGCTCATGCGGAGGTCACTGCTCCATCTACCGGCCTCAGAAACCACAACCATGGCCTGCTCTGCCGTCACCACCCCAGCTCAGCTGTGGGGTGGCTCCTTTGCAGCATTGGCTCTTCAAGTGAGGTCAGGCAATGACCATGGGGAAAAAGCTGCCCCCCCTACAGCCTCAGGTGGGGCTGGTAGAGCATGATGTGGCATGGCGTGGTGTGGTGTTGTGGTATGGTGGTGGTGTGGTGGCGGTGGGCTGTGGTGTGGTGTGGTGGTTGTGAGGTGGCATGGTGGTGTGGTGTGGTGTGATGGTGTTGTGGTATGGTGGTGGTGTGGTGGTGGTGGGCTGTGGTGTGGTGTGGTGGTTGTGATGTGGCGTGGTGGTGTGGTGTTACTGTGGTGTGGTGGTGGTGTGTGGCGGTGGTGTGGTGGTGGTGGCGTTGTCGTGCTGTGGTGTGGTGTGGCCATGGTGTGGTGTGGTCCCCTGACACCTACCCATAGTGTCATGGGACCTGCTGGATTGGGCTTCTGCCTCTGTGCTAAGCCCTGACAGAGACACCTTCCTTGCAGGTGGCATGGGGGTGTCCCCAGGCATCACCCCGCTTCCTCCAGAGCATCCTGATCCCTGGGATCCACGGCCTTGCCCCCAGCTCCGAGGAGAGGACAGTGCTCCTTGCCGGGCCCATCCGCCTCCATCTGCCCTCACTCCCGCTCGGTCCCTTCTCCATCTGCCCCCGCCAGCAGCTGCCAGCTGCACTTACAGCCCGCGATGGGACACGCGGGCATCGGTATCGTGCTCCTGGGCAGCCCAGCACACGCTCCTCCTTGCAGCGCTCTGCCTTACATGTCTGGCTTCGGAGCAGCAGTAGCACTTTTTTTTTAGAATGAACTCTGCAATATTCAAACCTTTCCTGCTTTTTTTGGACCTAGGTTACCCACAAAAATGGATGTTTTTTTTCTCCTGTCCAGACATGTCTTCCTGCTCAGCCAGATAATAATTTGCTTCACTTTTGTGTGGGTGTATGGGTTTGTATTTTCCCTTGACATTTGTGTGAGCAATGCAGCAAAAGCCTGGGCTTGGTATGCGCATTCCCTTTTCTCTTTTGGGCTTCTTTTGAGGAGTCTCCTGTACTGATGTTAGCTATGATTTTTCAGTCATATTTAATTCCTTTTGTGACCACCTCTCCTTTTCCGATGCATGTGCTGCCATTAAACAGCCTAATTTCCCCATTACAACTGCTGTGAGGATCCTCATTTATCCTTTTTTTGGTCTTTGCTGTGTCCCTTTGTATAGCTATTCTTCATCTAGATTGGGAGGGCCTGCTAGTCCTTTCATGACTCTTATTTTTTCCACATGTCCAAGAACTGAGAATAAGAAGCTTTCCAAGGATGATCCTTACTTGGCTACCATTTCTAGTGCATTCTTCTTTTTAACCTTTTGAGAGCATTTTCTGCAGTTTTATCCCACTAATTTATTAGAAAGGAAGCCAGAGGCAATAGGGAAGGACAAGCTGGAGGCCGGACCCTGGGATTACTGTGCTCTGGGCTGTGCTGGGGGCTGTCACCGAGAGGTGTGCAGGGGAAAGGTGACTGGATTTCAGTGAAGTTGTGACCCAATTGCAGGGGCATCAAGGGGGAAGCTCCTTGTGGGCAATGTGCTGCACCTCCACAGTCTCTGATAGTACAGCTGGGTACAGGTGCTTTGGGATTTCAGCTCACTTCTTAAAATTTGCTGAAATATTTGATGTTGTACCCATGTAAAATTGGGGTGGGAAATTCCTACTTCAGGTGACAAACTGAAAATATGACTGGTGACTCCCCTTAGCATTCAAAGGAATGACAAAGTCTCTCAAACCGCATCACTTTAACTGACATAATTACAAAAACACAAACCCCACATCTCCCAGGTACCCCCTGTCCTCCGCAGAAGCTGTTGGATCACCTGAAACCAAACACTCCATGTTATTAAAATCTTCCTTTCAAGCTCCCCAGGTTAATGGGACAAATTCTGATTTAGAGGAATCAGGTACAGATCCCTAGGGACTACATTGACTTAACTCTGGCTTCACCATGCTGAGTTTACAGCAGAGTTTCATTATTAATTTCAGCTGTCCCCTGTTCTGGCAAATCACCACTCATCTCCCAAAAGAGATATCTCAGCTGGAAACCTTTATTTCATCACCTCAGCACACTGCCTGTCCCCTCTAACTTAGCAGGCTATGATTTTTTTATGGGGGGCAGAGCTCGGGTGTATGTAGTGCTGTGACATTGCTCTGGATAACATCATCAAGGCTGCCTGTGGCACCTGAGTATTTCTACCTCCCCACATGTACCTGAAATCCTTCCCCATGTCCTGCCTGCCTACTCAGGAGTTAGTCACTTCCTCCGTGGCCTGTAGGGAAGGAGTAATGGCAAAGAAATGTTGCTGTATCCTAACGAGTCTGTTGGCGGAGGCTCTCTGCTCACACATGCGCCTAATGAACATTACTCCAGAGGAAAACTTCCCAGGCTGCTTGCTGGAGTCTGATCTTTGGGGTCATCAGACTCTTCACCTGGTTGCTTGGGTTGTTCAGTTGGGCTTCAGCTCCTGAAACAGCCAAGGACCCTAAAATGTAATTTGTAACTGTTGCAGTGAGCTCCGCTCCCCCAGCTTGCACTGCTGGCTGCCCGCGCCAGCCTTTGCCACGCAGCAAATGGGTCGTCTAGCGCAGCCTCGTGCGCAGTACAAGTTAAGCACAGACCCAGCAGCAAAGTCTCGTCACCTCCGTGAAGGGCATAGCCTGGGCACAAGGCAAACCCGGGAAGGGAGCCCTGCCCGAGGCTCTGGAGGGCAGCGAGGGGCTCTGGCTCCTGGCAGTGCTGGCACGGCCAGGAAATAGTTTTGCCTTGTTTTGACGTGGTAGCTCTGTGATCAGCGCAGAATCTCCAGCTGGGATGGTGGCTCTTGAGCCCCCCATGCCCCGGGGTGGGCGGCAGATCCACACAGGTGTCCCTATGCACCCCATGAGCAACGCCCCGTGGACACGCTGCTGCAGCCACCTCATCTCTCTCCTTTCTGCCTCCTCTTCTAGCGACTCCCTGCACAAATCACTGCTGTTCTCTCAGGCTCTTCCTACCCCGTCCTCCTAATTTGTACTTTACAGTCTTCCTGTAAAAATAACAAGAATCAGGCTTCTAAAATGAAGAAGTTTCTCTGAGGAGCTTCTGTGCTTTTGCTATAATCACTCCACATGCTCCTCTGACAATTCCCGTGACCTTATTTCTCCAAAAAAAGTCAAACAAAAGAGAAAAAAGTGAAAAAAAAAGAGACAACTCCCATCATCCTTCAAGTCTCTGTAGAGCTCTTCACACGCTGAAGGAGCAGCCTGAGTTGCCAGCTCTGTATCTGGAGCTCTTCTTACACGCGTTTGTTAACCCTCTGGGTACAATGGATGCCGAGAATTATTCTTTCGTAACATTTGTTTGGCTGCCAGAAAGGAAAAATGATCAGCAACTAAGAGGTTACGCGTGGTGGGTTTTGCAAGCAGAGCCCTTGGTGGGGGCCGCGCCGTTTCGCTGACGGCGGGGCCGAGCTCGGCTGCCCGCCCGCGGCGCCCGCTAACGAAGCTCTGTCTGCTAAAGGCAGTGCTAGTCCTGCGCCCTCTCCGGGGACTTCAGTCTTTTAAAGACACGCAAGATGATGAGCTTACAGCAGCACACAGTCACCAGCTTAAGAAAGAGATTGAAGAGATTGCTATATTAATTCCGACTGTTGTTGTTTCCATTAGCATCCTCTTCCAACTGGTGGTTTCTCACCGCAGCACAACCTCGCGGGTAGGATTCACCTCGAGCTCAGGAATTGGGAACCTCAGTTTTGGAGCCCTCACAGAGCTGTCACAGCAGACGTTGAAGCCGTCGCACCAGAGCTGCCCGGTGCCCTTGGCAGCCCCTTGGACGCAGGCGAGTGCCCAGGCTGGTGGCCACCATGGCCAGTAAGGTGTCCACGATGGTATCGTGCGTATGGGGGGAGTCTGCCAAGGACAAAGCTGGGCCACCAAGTCCACGAAGAGTCACCCCTCCCTCTCCCTCTCCGGGAGGGCTCCCTTTTATTCTGCCGGCTGCTCCGCATCCCGAGCCCCGCGGCGCACACGGAGCGGGCGTCCGGCCGGGCACGCGGCAAGGGGAGCGGGCTCAGAGAGGCGGCCGACGTCTCCCGCCGCCTGGCCCTGCCGCAGCGCAGGTGCTGCCTCCGCTCGTTACGCTCGTGGGGTCAGCAGTGAAGTCTGAACTTGGGTCAGCTTTCCCCGCACTTTGGCCGTCGAAGAGCCAGAGCTCTGATCTGGGTTCAGGCTGGTTGGTAGGTTGAAATGATCCTTCCATCCAGTTTTTTTCCTCACTGTCTCCCTTTGCCAGCAATTTCTTACGGCACGCAGATTTCCCATCGCCTCATCTCCTTGCCAGGCCATGTCCTTCCAAAGTCACTTGTGGCCAGCGAGGAGTTCCTGCATTTCCTCTCTCTGCAGCGAGCTGCCGATCCGAGATGGAAGCGCCAGGATTCGCTCTCCAAGAGCCACCCGTGTCCCTAGGAGCAGCGGCAAGACCCTTGTTGTCTGGTCTATCTTGAGTTATTGATCCCTTAACAGAAGCGTAGGTTTATCAAGGCTCTGCAAAACTGATTTCTTATGATGTGATTTCTCATGACTCGTGGTTCTCACCCACAAGCCCAAACCCTCCGTTTTGTGCACATTCCCACCAGGATTCCTCCCAGAGGGATGACTCCCTGCTGGGGACACTTCTGGCCTGGGAGAGCAGGGGACAGCCCCCTGGATTTTTGGCAGGATCTCAAGCAAAATGGATCCTAACCCTGTTTTCTACTTGCTAAAAGGAGGATGAAAACATCTCTCATCCCAGTGAGGTGTTAGATTAATTGTTTTAAGATCACAGGGCTTTTGATATCCTTTAATCAAAGAACTGTTCAGGATTTTAAAGGTTGTTATTATTTGTGGAAGAGATGTTAGATCTCTGTGCAGAGCCTAAGCAGAACACAGACTCTCTTCCTCTTTAATGTTTTTGGGGGATTATGTATTAAATGCTCCCTTTTGGGTGCCAGCAGAAGTTACCTTTAAGCCACATATAGATGCTGATTAGAATATGCAGTGCTTTAAAAGCTTCTTCACATCTCATTACACCTCTTCTTGAGTCTTCCCAAAAGAGGCTAATTTACATTAAGTCCAGGCCACATCAGGGTCTGGATTTCTCAGGAAAATATGCCTTGGTAGTAAAAGCAAAGCCCCTTGTGTTCCCTGCATGAGAATCACAACGTTCTCCTCCCAGCATAAATCCCAAGGCCGTGCTCTGAATCCCAAATAATTGGATTTATACAGGAATGAGAAGCACGATTCTTCCTGTGACAATTTTCGTTTCTACCCTGGTTTGCCTATATTTCTCCCATAGAAAAGGGCACAAGACACTTTGCAAATCAGGGGGCTCCACTGTCCCCACCGCTCTCAGTCCCATCATGTCAAGGAGGGTTGTTTTTTATTTCCTTCCCCGCTTGGTCTGTAGCCATGCAGTGATACTGCAACGAAGGGCAAGTGGTGACAGGTCACGATGTGCTCCTGCTGGTTTGTATGTAAATGCCAAATATCCTGGCAGAGATTAATAACTTTCACATTACATTTCTTTTAGTTTTAGATGTTTTATACTTCTTTGCAGTCTCCTTATTAGCCTCTGTTCTGAATTTCTTCAGTTACCATTTGGAGAGCGCAGAGCCCCACGGCGACGCAGGCAGCAATGAGACAGGACAGCGGTGCCGCCGAGACGTCCTCCAAGCACCAGCGCCGGGCACTAGTGCGCAGGCACCGGCAGCGGCACCAGCGGGGCACAAGGGCCGCTCGCCTCGCCCGGTCCCCAGGAACGGCCGTTCCGCTCCCGGCATCACGGAGCTCCAGTCCCGCAGGAGCAGCAGGAAGCACGAGCAGCAGCTCGGGGAATTTCCACATGCACGTGCACAAAGGAGAAGCAGATTTTCTGTGCAAGAAAACCCAGAAATTTCCCATCCAATAGAGAACTGAAATTTAAAAGGATCAGAACGAGAGCTCTAAAGCGAGGGAGCTGGCAAGGTACGGTATTTTCTGGGGAACTCTGCCCAGCATCCATTGAAAAGTGGACAAATGTACTGCATTCATGCACGATGTCATTGTGCTCGACTGAATCAGCGTTTTCGCCTGGAAAACCCTTGGACTCTGGCTGCTCCCTTCTTCCTTCCCCTGCTCCGCACGTACTCCTTGGCCTTCCAGCGACTCCGCAGCCCCGCGGGGTGCGCTGAGAAGATGCGCGGGCGGCCGGCGGGAGGTGGTGGGGCCCTGCGGCTCGTACCTGCAGCCAAGGTGTCCCCCCTTCCCAGCGGGACAAGTCCTCGTCGGGCAGGTCCCCCTCGGCGCCCGGGACGTCACCACCGGGGTGTGAGGCCTTCGTGCCTGTCCTTGCTGCAGCCGGGACCGAGATGCTCTGCCCTAAGACTTGGATCTGCTCCAAGGCTGAAGTCGGAAAAGCTGCGGAGAGGCTCTCCATAAGGGCACCGCTCTAAAAAGCAGATAAATGCCATGATTTCCAGCACTGGTCTTCCAATTGCTCCTTCGGGCCCCTCCTCAGTAAAGTATTTCTCATTGAATTAAGGGGAATTTAAGTTTATGCTTAAGTATTTGGCTGAACAGAGAGAGCCTGTTGAATCAGAAGAAGCTACTGAAGGCAGAGTAGAAGCCGTTAAAAATCACAAGAGTTATTTTCTAAAAGTATCTTATTTATTCCCAAGTCCTTATCTTGTTTATAACAAAGAAATGCACTAAATTCCTTTCCCAAGGCTGAATAGTGCTGGAGCACATCCACACCAAACAGAAACAACAAAAAAAAAGTTTGATTTTAGGCAGATTAAATAAGCAAATGGTTATTAGTCTCTTGGCTTCTTTCTCTCCCTTTTGTCCTCTTTATTCCTCTGTTCACAATAAACCTAGAATTTTAGGACCTAGGCCAAAGTACGTTGAATTTGATGGAGCTCTTTCTGTTGACTTGAGCGGGTTTTGGAGCAAACCTGCAGACAGAGGACAGCAGTATCTTTACACAGCTTCCTCGTTCAGCATCTAGAGACACAAATATTAATTACTAAGACACTAGTCGA
>VZSV01000011.1:1094941-1113037 GCA_013398735.1 Nothocercus julius | reverse complement strand
ACTCTGCCTTGTTACTTCATTCCAAGCTACACTGTTTTCTGTCTGAAGTTTTTCCTTAGGAGAATAAAACCTGCAAAATCTGAACAGGCTTCCAATTTCTAGCTCATTTTTATAAATAGTCTTCTGAAACTTCTGTAACCCATCACACGCAAGGATAAGAACACAGGAGTAGTTTCCAAACTTTGCAATAATCGCTCTCCAGCACGCACGCGGCCCGAACCGGAGCAGCGCGGCAGCAGCTGGGACAGCGGCGCTTGCTGTCGGATTGCTGCTCGCTGGGCCCAGACAGCGCCGAGGAGCCCGGGCACAGTCAACGCCGCGGCTCCCGGCGCCCTCTCCAGCAAACTGAGCTCCATTGGTGCAGCTTTTGTGAGCCAGAGCAAAGCAAAACGTCTGTTCCAGCTAATGAAGTTTGCATGAAAGAGCTGGACCACTTTTGCTACTGCGGCCACCACAAGGAACCAACTGCTCCCACCGAGCGCTGCCTTTCACTCTAGTTTTCCAGATCCTTAAATGCTATTAAAGGAAATGCTACATGTCCTGCATGCAATAAACTTCCTCAAGTGAAATCAAGTGGACAAACGAGCTCCTGAGCTCACACCCCCTTCCCCGTCCCAAAAGCAGAGGGGTACAGCCGGTTCGGATTGACGTATATATTCTCGCAGTACTCAATACACACTTGGAAATCTTAAAGCAGATTGTGAGTTGTCATCTATAACTAAAATATAGAGATACATAGATATTACACGATGTGTTTTGCAAAATGAAAGAAAAACTGTTCTTTTCATGTAAACATGATCGCTTTCGAATAGCTACTGCTCTAAGAGACATATTGTCACCAGGTAAATGAATCTGCTACCTATACTTAATCATTGTAAAGAAAAGGAGCAGATCAACCAGAATATGGATTTTTTTCTTTCTTTTCTTTTTTTTTTTTTTGGAGTTTGCATGCTTAATACAGAACTAGTAGGTTTAAATTTTCACAGAACATACTATGTGAATCAACTGGATTTTAGAGTTATGTTGAAAAGGAAAATAATGAAAAGTACAGCTTTTCGTTTAAACATATGCAACTCTCTTCATGCAAGATTTTCTTTTAGTTTTTGATTTTAAATTACACTTTGCATTAAAGAATATAGCCAGTGTAAACACAGTCTGTAACACTTATAAAACAGTGCAAATTTCTAAATTTCTGGGAGGGAGCTGAAACACATATTCATACTGGAGGTAAAATCACTTTCTCGGTAGAAAAATACGTATATTAAACACTTATATGTTCTGAACTTAACTTCACAAAAGAGCAAGTTATAGTTTTATACTGTGTAATAATTTAATATCTTTGCTAGATTCCCATGTTCTGTGATCGTGTTAAATGCATAACACTTAAAAAAAAAACAAAAAACAAAAAAACAAAAAGAACAGAAAAACATATATTATTTAGAACCTAATGAAAATCTTATAGATAATTACAGGTGTAAGAAGCCATAGAATAAAGAACTGGGGAAAGAAGCAATGGAAAAATTACTGAACCTGTATTGATTATTGCACATTTGAGATGATTCTCAGGGCCTTTAGGCCCATTCTGAATGTTTTAAGTCTTAGATCAGTGTTGCTTCCATTTGACTGTAGGGCACAATTTCAAAACCACTGCAAAATGTTAAGTATTTACCAGACTCGCTTGCTGATTGAACCACAGGCAGCTGTGAGCAGAGTGCTAACTTCTACTCATGCCATCAAAGAGATCAGCACTAAAAAGATACTGAAATACAGGCAAGGTTGTCTGCATAAAAATGTTTCTGGGGACTTGCTCCAGCAGATCTTGCTGAGATAAAACTCTCATGTCTGCTGTGATTTCATTAAAGCTTTGCTAAACGCTGCAAAAGTGGCTTCTGCCTTCATCAGTTAGAGCTTCTGCCCTGAATACTGTTGTCTCCATCATCTGCCTCTGCAACCCTTAACCAGCTGAGTATATAAACCCTCCTGAACCATAGTGGTTGGAAGAAAACTCAACTCACTGAGTAGTAATGCATGGTGCTGGGTATTGGTAACACTTGTCACCCACACACAGCAAGACCACTTTCCATGTAAGATAAGTTACTGTATCCTCATTTTACTGATGGGACCACTCACCTAAGAGAGAAATGCAAGACTGCACCAGCTGCTAGAAACATCACCTTTACTAGTTGCACAGAGAGCAGAAATATTCCTGCTTCACCCATATTAAAAAGGGGAAATAAAGTGACCCATAGATAAAGAGAGACCTGTCTCAGGCGATTATCACTGCAATTAAAGTCAGACTATTAGTAAACTCAAAAAATTTAGCACTTCATTTCTGAATATTGCTGTAGTAGTTATCTTCTATTGCTGACATCCTCAGTAAAATGTTATTTTTAAACTGTAGCTATTTATTTCGGAAAAAAAGAAATCCTATGTAAAATCACACTGCCTTTACTATAAATTTTAAAACAGGTCAAGAGGTCTTAAGAAATTTCAAACCAATGGATTCACCAACAGACAGATAGATGTATACTTAAATTCTTTAAAAAAAGTCATTAAAAATCTGCAAAACTTGTGAAATAATCTATAACCCACACAAAAATTGTTTAAAATCCTTCTAAACATCTTCCAATAGTCTAGTAAGTTGTTTAATAAAAACACACTGCTAACCATTGACTAGGAATACAACATGCCTCAATAATAAAATGAAGAGATGGTGATGTGAGCAGGTGATTTACACTGCAGTAACTTTTACTATGCACTTTATTAATAAAGCTGGTAGCTCTTCATCTGTACGGTTTGAGCGGGTCATCTTCTCAAATGAATTTCTGAGATAATGCTACTGGGAAGGTTCCCTCCTCCTTCCTTTTAATCACGGCTCATCCCTTGTGGTCTACGAAAGAGACAATCATTTTTGTAGCATGACATGACACTGGAATTTCCAATCTGTGCTGAAGTATATATGAAAAAAAACAACAGCTTTCGATTTCAATTACTGTTACATAAATATGGATGTTGGAGATCATATACAGTGAACATTTATCCACCCCAGACTGTAAACCTACTGTAAAATGATGGGATGTGTTTTTGTTCTCCCCCCTCCTTTTTGAAGGACCAATAAAACTGTACATTGAGAGACAGGAAGGACATTATTGGCTTACAAAAAGAACGTCCCTTTTGTCAAGAATTTGTAAACAAAAAAGTTCAAGTAGAAAAGCAAGTAAGTGTGCTGCTGCTTCAAATGTATTTTGACACCCCATGGGGCTACTGCAAAGTTCTCTAAAAATGTGTCTTCATGGTGGTCATGAAGCGTCTCCAAAGAGTTCTGATCTTCACTACCAAATATCGCTGGTGAAGCTAAGCTCCTGTGCTGATAAAGGCAGCAAGGGGTTGTTCCTGGGAAACTCTTGGGGGTCCTTCACAGTACTGTTAAGAGGTAGCTGTCCATTTAGTAGCGTCAAAGGTATGTTACAGTATGTGTGGTGGTTACTTATGGAAGCTATTGGCAATGTCGCTGCTGACACGTCATATTCGTATCCTCTGCAATAATGTCTCATTTGCACAGAATCTGTCTGATGGAAATCAGTCAAATCAGCTCGTGATTCTACCAACGCGGCAGAAGCGCCCGTGACAGCAAGAGAGGGCACAGTCTGGAGGTCTCCAAAAAGGCCCTGTTCTGCAGAATCCAGGACCTGACGCCGAGACACCACCTCCTTTCTCTTCCCTGGCATTTCAAAGACTAGGCGCTTCCAAAACTTAGAATTCAGCTTGCTGCTTTTTGGTCCTTTCCATTTGACCACTGAGAGAAGTTTGATGGTGTGCTTTAAAGATTCCACTTCGTGATAATTCACCTTCCCTTTTAATTCAGTACACTCAATCAAAATAACTTTGATTTCTCCACTGACTAGCATGTTATGGAGTCTGTTTTCCATCTCAAAAATACTCCATCCTCTCCTGAGAACATAGTCTGGAGTTAACACGATAATGAGTCTTCTGCTTTGCTCAACACATCTTGTGAGATCTTCAATGTAGGCTACAAATTATAGAAAGAGAGAAAGAGTAAAGAATAAAGTAGTCTATTGTATCAAAACATCAGGCTTGCAATTAAGTATAACAAAATTCTATAGCTTACTGCTCCACACCATATAAGACAAGGGGTATTTCACAATATACTCCAACAAAATTAGGACTGCATATCACAGCATGACATATTTATAGAACACATATAGAAAAGTCCTCAGCAACACCCCTGTCCTTCACTGTTTTTACCCTGTTCATCTCAACGCAATGACATTTACATAATATCCTTGCTGTGTAGATGCATTTGAGTGACACAAAATACACAGTTCACGCACTGAAAAACTATAGCCCAAGGTGAATGCGATGTTTGTGTAAATTTTGACATTAACACTGGTGATGATTAAAGTTGCACTGAGGGAAGCACGCTTTTGGAAGCAGGGTTTGTGTTGCAGACGTGGGACACGAGGATGCTACGGGGTGTACAGTGTGTAACTAACAAGTGCTCAAAAACAAATCGGCCCTCATCGCATGCAGAAATTGTGCTATTGCATAGAAGCACCACGGTAGCTCTTTCTCCTTTAGGCATTGACCACAGAGCCCAATATCCTTCCTCGTGGCCCAATGCTCTTTTTAATATTGCAAACCTGTGCTTCTATGTACCCAAGGTATTAACAGAAACTTCACGAGTGGTGGGAACAAATGGAAAATTTGAGCATATCGGAGGTGTTTATTTTCTGAGGCATAAGTGACAAAGAAAATAGTATTCTTCTTTTATTCATGCATGCCAAGTAGTTGCAAATGATTGGTGTAAGCAGAAACACTAGCCCCATCATTAGCTCCATGACGTCAGCTTACTGAACTGCAAAACATTCTGCAAGTTGGACTTTGGTTTTCGGTGCCAAGTTTCACTTGCCCCAAGGATGATAGGGAAGAGATGTCAATTACACCAGTCTGACACAGAACACGATGGGATCAGATCTGATCCAAAACCCACTCAAATGAACAAACTTCAGTGAATTTCAGAAGGTTTTGGGTCGACTCCAGAAAAAGGCAAACGCTTGAAAAAAACTACTAAGGTCAGAAAAGTATTCAATGCTTTCACAGGACTGTGACTAAAAACTTAGAGACGGGGGATATATACGTTTATACTTAAACTACACTAGCTTCTTGAGCTCGGGCTGCTCATGCCGCTCGGGATGTGCCATCTGACAACAGAGGAGAAGCAGGGGGTTATAAATGACGACTTGGACACAAGAGCTGCACAGAACAGATCTTTACTCAGCACAGGGCAGGGCCTCGCTTACACACACTGCCCTCTAGCAGGAACAACGAGTACAAATAACAGCATTAATCAACATCTGTTACTGCAAGACTTATTTTTATAGTCCCAGGCACCATACCACAGCATGCTTATTCACACCACTTCCAGTAAAGCAATTAGCTACAAAATAAACCAACAGGAACATTTTAAAATAGCTTATTTTCATGAGACTGAAGGCATAGTTAGCATAAAATCTGCCTTTACCAATGTTTTATTTCACCACTTAGCAGCAGGAAGAATTTCTTTCACAAATGGAAAAAATGCAATTGTAAACATCCTACAGACAGACAAATTTAAGACATACACATACATTACAAATGTCTATGCAACAATCCTGACTTTTAGTTCATGTTTTATGATTCTTTAACCATGCAACATTTACAGTTATTTGATTTTTTTTCTTAAAATATTTTATGAGAAAAACCCCCACATTGCTCTGTGTCAAATGTTTACTCATTGATGAAAAAAATGACATTAAAATCCACAGGAGAGGCAGCGGAGGGGGAGAGAATCAGCAACAGTGAGAAAATGATAAGCAGAACTGGTGAAACAAAACTTAAGGAAAGGTAGAAATGTTCAATACAATGGAAAGAGATTATCCCAATGTATCAACAGCTCAGACTCTTCATTTTCTTCCTTTCTTTCTGCTCCCAAAAAGAAAGAATTTAGGTGGGAAGCTTCATCATTAGAGGTTGAATCTGCAAGATACAGTAAAACAACAAGCTATCATGCATCTTTCCTGAGACATGTTCATCCCTTCGTCAAGCAACTCAGAACAGGGCTATGCACAAGACAATTCTCTGCAGGACACAATACCATTCAGTACCACAAATACTGTGCGCGTCTACTGAAACAAAAACAAAAACACACTCCAATTGCATCTTTTTAAATGTCCAGTGGCGACAATTTTCACAGAATAACCCATCAGTAACCCATGATAGCAGCTCAGTCAGAAACTCACCAGGCTTTGCGTTAGTTGCACGGGGAACGAGACGAGAGGAAGGTAGGAAAGACTCCCGAATTTCCCAGATGGACTCCTCTCCCCTCTGTGCTTCCCCCAGATTTTGCTATGTCCAGTTTAATTACTGGATAATACAACAATTTCAAGCCTTTTTTCTTTTACAGATGACTACATGGGACACTTCACAATTACCACTAGGTGCTCTTTCAAACACAGAGCTTGCAACTTTCTTCCTGATAGCACGGCCTGGGCATAGGGTCTGTTGGTGCTCCGAGGATGACACACAGTCAAAAGCCCAAAGAAAAGGCCCTGAGTATTCACAGTAACTTCAGCCTGTGACTACCATTAAACCCAGGGAGGACTGAATGGCTGAAACTTGACGTGTAGCCAAAAAAATACCTCTCAATTTTCACATCCAAAGGGAAGGAGCTGACAACTTCCCCAGAGCATGTGGTTCTGCTGGTGCACTCTAGAATATGTCCAATGTGTGTAACCAAAATATTTCTGCTAGGTAAAGCAAAGGGGAACAGATTCCAGTTTCATACAGCCTGCAGGAGTTTAACATCAAATTTCATCAGGACAGACTGACAGCAAAAATCTGTGAGTTGCTGCCTCACTCACCCTCCCTTCACTTCACTTCAGAATTTAAGGCTGCTCAAAACACTGCGGGTTGAGTTGTCTGTCTTAAGTGCCCAGTTCATTAGAAGCTATTATATCCAGGCTATCTGTATGACAAGTTAGGATAGACAGAGTTGCTCTCGCCTTTCCATTGAGTATTTGTCAAGCAAGAGCTTTGTTTTGACTAAGAAATCAGAGAAAAATTGAGCTAGGACTTCAGGATTCAAATGATCAATTAGCATCAATTGTAGGATCCCAATTATGGACCAATATAGGCATACTTCCACTTGATAATACAATATCATTAAAATGCCATTTTTCCCAAAAAAAAAGGTTTCAGCTGAAATTAAATTTCATTGTGGGGGGAGAAAAACTCCTCTTAATAAGGTCAGCATGGAATGACTCATTTTTATTTTCCTTCATAAATTATAAGGTAAAATAAAATGTAGGCATTAGAATTAGCCCACCTGATTTTATTGAAAAAAAGCCTTTTAATTTCAATCCAAGACCTTTTGTTTTCATACAATATGTTTTGAATATGGCACAATACCAATTATTAAAATGTTGGAATTTCTCATAGGTCAGAAAATCAAAATGTTGGCCACCTCTAACAGTAACTTACTTGCATCATGTCCAACACGACATCCAAAGAAATAGGGAGAGCAAGAAACTTCAGTCCCATGAACAAACATAGCTATTTGCATGATTGCCCTTCAGTAATGAAGACAGATCACCTGATAGCAAATATATGTTTACTAGACACCGTTAACACATGTAATGATGCTGAGCTGTAGCTTGAAGCACTGAAGAGGAGAAGTCTGAGACATCCATTGCATTTGCAAGAGTTTAACCATGCAGAACTGCCTACCGGATCTTGGATGAGCTACACGAACCACAGGCTGGAAGGAGACGCAGAGAACCTACTATGCAAGCAGACTGACAGCAAGAAAATTAATGAACACCACAGACACAGAGGTGATTACGCACAAAAAATGACCGACTAACCAGTTTCAGATGATCTGCAGAAGCAATTGAGGGAGAGAGAGAGAACACAGGACAACTTTATCAAGTCTTACTGATATTTCTGGGAAATGTGGCCAGCAGCACAAGGACCAAAGATTATCTAACATCAACCACACCAGTTCGCTCATGGCACTCTGTAAATAACTAGTTCTGGTGCATTAGTCAACATGACTATCACTTGAGAGAGAGTTATTTAGAGAAGAATAATCCAGTTGTGATTTTTTAAATGAGTGCTTCCCAAATCCTGATGAGTACAATATAAGGAAACAAGTGAGGCAGCGTAGCGTGATACGCCATCATCTCAGCACAACACTCAGTCACTATCAAACCTTCTGTATTCAACATGACGTGAGACAGAGGGATTGAGGAGGAGGAGATGGCTCTGGAGGACACGTCCTTGCTTGGCAGAAAGACCGAAGTGTCAGAGATTTTAAGTTTGGGGATTGATGTTGACATCAGAGATTTTAAGTTTGGGGATTGATTTCAGCAGCAAACTTCCTAATACTTAGAATCACAAAGTCATAAAGGAAAGCAGATTGAAAGGGACCTCTGGAGGTCTCTCGGTCAATCCCCTGCCCAAGGCAGAATCAATTAGGTAAGCTTGCTCAGGGCCTTTTCTGGTTGGGTTTTGAAGATCTCCAAGTTTGGAGGTTTCTCTAACCTTGGGGTCCTGCTCCAGGGTCTAACCACCCTCATGGTGAAGAAGTTTTCCTAATACTGGAATTTCTGATGTTGCAGCTTGTACCTGTTACTTCTTATTCTATGAGTGAGCACCTCTGACAAGAGCCCGCCTGGCTCTGTCTTCTCTGCACTTTCCCCCTGGCAAGACAGGAAGCTCCTGGCTTGGCCTTCTCCTCCTTGGTCTTCTCCTCAAGAAAGGCCATTCGCTCAGCGTCGGCTTCTCCCTGAGCATCTTGGTGGCCTGTAGCAGACCCCCTCAGGGCAGCCAGCCTGTGCAGTTGATGTTAAAGAGAGGACTTTTGTTTACTTTTCTTGCAATTGCCATTCCTCTGTTTTTCCTTTATTTTTTTGCCTCATGCACTGGGACAAAGTCGCATATCCATACAGGATAGACTGCCGGGGATTTCTGGAAGTAGCCTGTGGTGTTGACTACCCCATGCCTAGTCCACGTAAATGGGACCACAGACCTAACCAAGTCTCTTTGGGAAACCCCAGCACACAGTCTGGTTTTTTAATGTCCAGGAACCTGGGCAGCTGGAATTCCTGAGGCAGCAGAGTGGCAGACAAAACTACAAAGGGCCAGAATGGCAGCAGTGACCCTTGGACACCTCTTATCACGTGCCTGAGGTGCCCTCCTGCGGTGCTGCCAGCCTCTCATCTTCCAGGTAAAAGCAGAGATTTTTAGGCCATCGCTGGTGCTCTCCTCAGTGCCCGACGGCCGCAGGTTGGGCCGCGCTGCAACGAGCCGCTGCTGCGCTTCCAGCGCGGTAAGACCCGGCATTGCGTGCTCAGAGCAACTGGATGCTGCTCTAGGCGATTTGTGTTGCTAGCATTAGAGGCACAATCTGACCTCTTCGCTTCACGGGTTTAAAATCATTTGCAGAAACAATGTCAGGAAGGCATCCTCCTCTAATGCAGCTCAATTTTAAGAGAGCCAAGCAGAAATGTATTATTCTCTTTCTGCAGACACATCGTGCTACAAACGGCTTGGGTAAAACGATACTATTCCTATCTCCTCCCACCTCTCCTTCAACTGCTCAGTCTCCTCAGGTCTTCTAACACGGAGTCAAAAAGCTCCCAAGATTTCAGCTCTTTGCTTAAGACTAAAGAATATTCTTTAACCCCAGGGCCGTGGGGCTGCTGGAGCCCCATGTGCATGCAGGAGATGTGGACGAAACACACGGCTCCAGTGGTACTCGCATGCCAGCCCCGGAGGGCCCGGAGCCAAAGCCACCAGCCCCGCACGTGGAGCCAGTGAAGAGGCGCCCCAACCTCAGCCCCGCGAGCTCGGCCCTCCTGCCGCCGGGACCGACGGCGCCGATGCCACCCTGAAGGAGCCTGTGCTCCGCTCAGGGCCAAACCCCAGCGCCCAGGCGGATGCGGAGGTTATCAGTTTTCCCCGCAAAGATTAGAGAAACCAGCTAGAGAGAAACATCATCCAACTTCTCCCTGGATTTTTCCAGGGTCAGCTTTTGGGTTTGTTCAGAAAAGTCGCCAAGAAAGATAACTGAAATACTGTTTAACAAATCTACTTTTGCTCGCTCTCAAGTGCAAATAGCAGCTGCCCGCTCTGCCTCGCGCCCGGAGGCGACCGCACTGATGCGCACCCTCCTGTGGCAGCACCTTCACACTGCAGAGACTGTAAGAAACAGCCAGCCGTGTAAAACACACCTTGTTTATGGTGCTACTGGAGTCATATACATTTAAGCAAAGATAATAGAAGGAAACACATCAGAATGGCGAGTGGAAAAGCTGTACAGTATGCGGAAAGACACACCAGAAGACAAGGAAATGTGGTACCTGAGAGAAGAGACATTTCTTAAACATGGAAAGGATTGCTCTTAACATGTCCCATTTTTCCACAGAAATGGCCCCTGAAGTGCTACATGCCTTGACGCGCCTGCCACTTTCTGAGACACTCTCTCCAAGTGACTTTGCTTGCTCAGCTCCGAGGTTTCCAGTCCGAGCTGCGCTGCCGCTCGCTCCGCAGCCAGGCCCGGCGAGAGCAGGGAACTGCTCCAGGGACCTGCCGAGGGGCCTGAGAGCTCTTAAAAACGGGCGTCTGGCTCTTCTCTTCTTCCCTGCTGCCTCACCCTCTCTTCAGTCCTCCAAAACCCATCCTCTCCCGTATCTTTTCCAAACCCAAAGCGTGCAGACCCTGCTCAGCGCAGGCACACGTGTTGCTCGGCACTGTCACTGATCTGCTCAGGCGCTCCTGGAGCTCTGCACGTTTGGATCAGGCCCTTTCACAGACCGCAGAGCGAGCCTGAGAGGAAAATGGAGGTATTAAATCTGTCAGTGTGCATAAGTGAGAACTGATGGTTTCAGGTACCCTACATTTTCAGAAGTTTAATGAATACCCAAAGCAATGACACAGATTTGCTGAACGTCCAACTGACAAAAATAGACAAAAACAACATATCTTGTTGATACAGCAATTGGAAGGAAGAACTTCCTTTCAGATTAATCTGTACCTCAGTATGCTTATCATGGAAAGGCTAGATTTAAACTCCTTAGTTCACCGTGTGCAATTGTTCCATATAACTCTGTTATGTTGCTGGATAGCAAACATAACTATTTACTACAATTCTGTGATTTTAACACAAAAGACCTATTTTCTCTTAATAGTATCTAATAATGCAGTATTACTTGTTTGTGCTGGCAGAACTAAGAAGGTTTCGATCCTTTCTGAAACACCCCATGTCAGGGGCTAACGGGGTAACCCTAGTGCTTCACCAGGACAGGGTGAAAGGCAACAGAGAGGCAGCTCTAACCTAGGAGCTGCAAACACCAATGACAAACCTAAGGCACCGTGTAAGGCTCTGCACGATCCCTGACGGGGCTCTGGCTCCCGTCTCCTCAAAGGGATTGCTCAGAGCCTCCTCTCTGCCTCCCTGAATTCCTGAAGATGACACAGGCTCCTGCTTTTGGGGCAGGTATTGGCGTCTGGCAACCGTACGGCGGCAGCTTCAGCTCTTTGGCAGCAGGCTGCAAACACAGCCACGTTAGAGCTGTTCCCATTTGGGGACATCTGCTCCAGTGTAGCTGCCACTTTCTTTACTCAGATTTCTTATATTCTAGCATACACAGAGCAAAGTTCATGCTTGCTTCCAGCATTTTTCATGCAAACGATCTGCAGACGGAATTCGTATGAAAAGGCATATTTCTCACATGGGCAGCATTTCAAATAAACATGGTATTAAGGTAAACATACTGTGCATGCAGAATTCATCAACATGATGCATACTCTTCAGGGTCTTTTTTGGCTTGTCCAAAAATGGATCTGGAAAGGAAGATGTCATAAACACAGCTAAGAAGGTATTAGCTGTTGTTACAGACATCTGAAAGGGCTGCAAAACTCTTCCAACACTGCAGCAGAACTGATAGGGAATGGACCACTGTATTTCACTGTCAGTGTGGAAAACAGCATCAGATCACTGGACAGTAGGTGGCCCTCTGAGGAATTAATTTTACTGATACAACACTGATTACTTACCCAATACCGATACTGTTTAAGAAATGTAACTGTTGGTCAAAACACTAATGAAAAACTTGCAAGTAAACCGTTCCATTAACTGGGAACTAAAGTTACTATTTATGATACTTCAAGAGCAGGAAGGAGGAAGGAGAAAAAAAAAAAAATAAGAAAGAAGACTTAATGGGAAAGAAGACTTTCGCTTGTAAAGCTGATGTGGTCAATCTGATAATTACTGGAAGAAATCCCCTTCTCAGTGATAAAACAGAGACTGCAAAATCTTTTTTCAAAGTCTCCTGTGTCTGACACGGGACTTTTGGGTGACATTTTGCTGCTCTTTCCCCTTGGAGAGTAGCAGCTCCTGCCTCCACTGAAACCAGCACCTCCCCTTCGCTTTCAGCAGTGCAGGAACAAGCTCTGCCTTAGAGCTCCAGTTTGCAGTACTGGGGAGCTCTTCCAAACTGGCCGCCACTTTACAAAGAGAGGTTTTCCACACCTAGTATTTACTGTGCAGTCCCAGCCTTCATAGCTCATCAGAAAGAGTTGAAACTCAAAGGTCAGAAATACTTACTTCCACTAGGGATCAGGTCCCTATCCGGAATGAAGAGCTTATAGCCATAGTGTTTTTCCAGAACATCAGGCAGGATTTCAAGCGCAAACTGCTCCTCATCGTTATTATCACCATCTAAAGCATCAGGATCCACTTTGGTGTATGAAAGATATGCATCGTATTCCTTGTTGTCTGTAAGAAAGCAACATCATGCTCAGCCTGCTGTTCACAAAAGTACCATCAAAAAGAGCACAGGGCACTCCTAGGATATTGTACTCGTTCTGGGAAAGACAGCACTTCCCAGCAAAATTGTTTCAGCAAAGGCATTAACGTGCAACCTGGCTTCCAAAGACGATTTCTCAGACCCAGATGAAGGATCTCCTTTCAGCTCCTTGCTGCACATTAATTACTAACTTTGCCCTGATGGCTGCACGAGTGTGACACTGCTGCATGTCTGCAAAGACCTGGGGCAAAACTCTGGTACCAATGTGAAGCTGGAGCTTCGCACAAAATTCTTTACAGGTATCACTAATGGAAGTTTTTACTTAAGCCTCAACTCCTGTGCTTCAGCAGTGCTAAGACTGTGGGAATATTTTGAGCTTTTACTTGAAGAAAGAGAATAAATCCTTTTGTATGTAGCTGTGAAAACACGATGGGACACATGACTCAGGTGAATACAAATCTGCAGAAAACAATGACCAAAATAAACCAACCAACCATGATTTTGGGGATCACTTGCCCCAGGCTATGCTGAAGCATTTGGGCCTGTCAAACCAGGAGCAAAGGGGATGCAGAGGGGCCCTTGTGATGCCCCATGCAGAGGTTCAGCTAGAAAGGGCAGCTTTCCTCCTCCTCTAGGACTTGGCTCCAGCTCTCTGCATCCGACAAACAGAGCCAAGAGCCAGTGACCACGTTGGGAATGGAGGTGACACCAGGAACGAGACTGGGTAGTAAGAAATAGAGATTCACAAGACAGTGAGGGGTCTAAGGCCTTCATGCACACCCCCCGCTAAACCCATGCTGGGATCAAGCTGCCTTAGTAACATTTTTCTTTGTTATTCCCCTGCAGTAATGGAAAATAGTATATTGGAAAAGTCAACCTTCAGCAATTCAGTCTCTAGGGAAGAGCACAGCTGCCATTATTTACAGAAAATGAAAAATCAAATAGCTAATGTTGTGAGAACAAAATTGCATGACTGTAGGATTGCTGAGCACCAATTATCCATAAAAAACAGCACACAGGAAAGACAATTAAAGCAGTTAAAACTCATCAATACATTCTGATAAAAAGAAAAAAAAAAATCATAATACAATGCTTTGATGACCTTGCAAGGATGGTTACTCTCTTATTATTCTTCACACAAAGCCAGATCCAAGCGGGTCAAAGCAACAGCAAGCATGTGCATAATTACACTCCTGTAAGAGGCAATCTGCCTAGTGGCAGGCGAGTCCGGGGCGAGGAGGTCCCCCTGCCTTGCTGCTGTTTCTCTGGAATCACCAGCTTACTAAAATGGCAGTTACTGATGGAAAACTGGCAGCAGAGCACAGCCACGTTCTAGCCCTGCCCGGCCCTTCACAGGCCTCGCGGAGACGCTTGTGGGCAGAAGGAGCCGTCCACGTTCGCCCACCGCTGGGTCTGCAGCCTGGGATGCTGCCTGAGCTGCTGACAGGTTCTAGGTGGCTTTCCTCAATCCTCAGTCTTGGCAAAACCTCTTCTCTAAAAACAAAGCCACGCAAGATGCAGGAAATGAATCACTTCCCCAACACCCCTGACATACGGTATTTTTAGTAATAAGATAAAGCAAATCTGTTGAGTTTCAAATCTTCCATTTTAAAGAAATACATGTGCAAATGAGACATGACCCTGCAAACTGGATCTATACAGCTGACCCCTCATGGGAGCTGTGCACGTTCCTACCAAAGTCTGCACAGCTACAAAGACCCCAAAGATGCTTGCACTTCAGAAACCTTCTGCATCTGTGTTTCATTCTGCAGGATCAGAATAAAACACAATGCTAGAACAGTGCTAAAACCACACACTAGAAAAATAAAGGGTTGTTTTCAAAATAAAGTCACTTGGTATAAATCCATGGAATTAGAGACAAACTACTTCTAAAAACATAGGATCCCACCTTTCCACCCACTCTCACATAGGATCCCTATGTGAGAATCAGAACAACTATCAATCAGAAATCAACAATCAGAGCTATAGTATGAAAAAATATATTTCTGTATTTTCTTACTTGCTCATAAAGAGAGGAAATTCCTCGACTTTTGTCCCTGCCTTTTACCTTTCCACCATCTAAAATCCCTTGGACGACCTTGTACTCATCCTCCAGAGTTCCCACAGGTTGTAGCAAAACTTTTTCACACCACATTCAATGAGTGCTTAGCAGAAAAGTTCATTATTTTTACAAAGGCAATAGTAACTGCAGAAAGCAAGAGGTCTGTGCAACTGCACATTGTTTTTGCACAGTGGGGGAAGTGTGTTCCCTGCTCCATTTTCAAGTAGGTTATTAGTACTTTTAGATACACCATTCAAGACTGCCTACGTGAATCAAGCACTGCAGTGGGCTAAAAGTAGCAGCAATGTTTTAATATTCTACTTCAGATCTCTAGCAGACACCAATTATACACATGTTAATAATATATTAATTATACTATAATATTAACATATTCTGCATATACTAAATGACACAAGGTGCCTGGATTTAGTTCATCACTACTTACTGCAGGCTCATAGGAGCAAGAATGTGTTATATTCCTAGCAATTGAATCTCTTTTCAATTAAAAGCACGTGTTTACCTTTAGGCAGAGAACAGATTATACACTGCCAAAACTGGGGGGTTGGAGGGAACACTGAAAGACACCAGGTGTTATTCTGAGACACTAGATTTCCATTCAGTTATTTTCAGATTCCCAGCTAACTGAGGTAACTAGTTAATTGCAATAGCAACTGTCCCTCGTTACCACAGTTAGCTGGTGGTCTGACACATGCTCTCAGCAGCAGACGTGGCACTGCGCAACATGAACTGCGTTACACGGGAGGCATTTCCCTGAGGAATCAGGTTACAAACCATACTCGAGCCTCTCTAATAGACTGCTGAGCATCTCTTACCATTCTAGCTTTCTTATAACATGACAGACCCAGAGATACTTCAGCAGACAGACTCAAGGATTTCCATAGGTTTTGGGACCTTAGTCTGTTGGGTGCTAGGTAGTTTGAACTTAATGTGGTGGCAATTTATCTTTTGGAATTAATTTCACTCCACAGGTTTCCTCACTATGGGTCTCTGAAACCTTTCCATGGGGAATACTCAGTTCCCCAAGAGGCTGCTTACCATCCGCTGCTTCGTCTCCTCCAAAGTTCTGTCGGTAGAACAGCATCAGCTCTATGTTGTAGCACTTGTAGATGGTCACGAGCAAAATAAGTAGAAGAAGGATGGCTCCCAATCCTCCAGCAAGCTCTATTTTGTAGATCAAATCTAAAATTAGCAGGAAAAAAACAGAATGGTTATGAACTTTCCAGACTTCGATTGTACAATGGATTAGAACAATCCCACATACAATTGCACTTCCTGTTAGAACCACTGCAATGTTAAGGATGCCTAATTTTTTGTTCATTACCTGTTATTTAACTTTACTGATTTACACCTTCTACTGCCAGTCTGAAGTTGCCATCCAGAATGCATTTGAGGCTATAATCATAATTCTTCTGTAAGGGAATTATGTAGTGATTTTACACTGAGGATTAATCAATCTTTAATGAGCTTGTGGAGTTTGACTGAATCTTGTCTTGGCAAAGTGCACCTAAAGCTGCGTGCAGCACGTGAGAATGAATATACTAGACATATTCTACCCCATTTCTGAGACTCTAGTCCCCTAAAACTAATGTTAACTTGGCTTTCATATCACTCAATGAGTTGATGTGACCCTGCCAAACCTGCTGAATCACTGGAGAACTAATTGAGCATCTAGAGCACTCAAGATAATGTGAGAAGTCAGGAGCACAAATCTGGCTGCTAAGAGATACTTCGTTTGAGTTGTGATGGCTACAAACGGAGTTCTTGCATGACTGTTTAGTACACATTATATTTTAATGGGAACTGGCACTAGTTAAAATCTCCTACTGGGATGCTCTTGCTAGGAAACATCACAAACAGTTTGTCTCAAAGTACTTTGCAAATTCATTCAAACGCAATTATCCATCTTTTACAACTGGGGAAACGGAGGCATAGCAAAGCGAAGCAACGCACTCAAGGTCGTTCAGGAAGCCAATGACAGACCGAGATAAAAAACATAAAACACCACTCCAGTGCTCGACCTGATCACGCACCACTTCCACAGCATTGCTGCCTAACCTGAAACGTCCTCTGAGCACAATATTGCCAGTAACACCACTTGGTGCATTGCATAGCCATAAAAGATACAAGATGACAACAGCCTATATTAGTTTAGATAAGATGTCATGAAGATATTTACTGCTCTGATAAATACAATGTGAAGATGTAAAAACTGTAATAGTAGAGAGACAAAGTTTTTGTGACCTTCACGCTTCTAAAACTTAGGTCAGAAAAAAAATTACTGGTATGTCATTCGTGTCATACTCCAGACAAAAAGAAAATTAGCTGTGTATCTTTTGGGGTTACTCTTGCCTTTCCATGCCTTGTATTTCAATAATTAACATCAGATGTCAAGCTATTCCCAATTTACATTATCTCTGATGTCTGTCTGGTGAGGAGTCAGGGACTAATAGATAGGAAAGGTTTATTATAAGAGCAATTTAATCTCTCTGAGAATATAGGGAATTCAAAGGACTTTTATCACACTGCATGGTAAAGCTGGCATATGCACTTGAGGTAAATCCGGTCAAATGGACAGCAGAATTGGTTAAAACCATTTTTCAGTGAAAAAGCAACTTTTCATGTTGTACTGAAATTTTCCTCTTGAGAAATTGAGATTATTGCAAGATTGCCAGGTTAGAGAGAAAATGAAGGGCATTCAATTCTGAACTGACCTATACGCCTTGCAGAGTAAAAGTCCAAGGACAGAACCTTCTGTATAGGTTGCATTATTATTATGTTGTATAGATTTGCTTTAGCCTTCTAATACTCATCCTTGTGCCTCATAACTGTCCTCACTTCCAGAGTTAAGGCAGCAGAAGGCCAAGGCTTTTGGGCTTCTTATTTGTGTTGTACAGTGGAGGCAATGGAAAAAAGCCTGAAATGTTCAGCTTGGGCACTGCCTCTGATTAATGCCTTTTTCCTCAAGTGGCTTCCTCACTGAAGTCAATGGGAAGGCAGTTGAGTTGAACCCAGGGAAGGAGCTGAATCTGGACTATTGCCATATTAGTGACTAAGAATCCGTAAGCAATCACATTCAGATAGACTCCAGAGTGAAATAACACAGAAGGATTCAGCCACAACACATCATATATAGGATTATGCTCT
>VZSV01000011.1:1055000-1094822 GCA_013398735.1 Nothocercus julius | reverse complement strand
GTTTCCTTAATGTCTTGAACAAAGGTAGCCTTGCTGAAATTAAGTGTTGAGCCAACCTCATAGTAATATTTACTTGGGTTTAAACGCACTGCTTTTTTTCCATTAAGAGCATGGATTGATTTTATTCTGCAGTTCTTGACAAGTTATTTGTGTCCCAGGACAGTTACTTTACTACTGTACTTAGAATCCTGTTAGAAAAATGCTGGGATCCTGGGCTGAGCTCCTGCCTGGAGCGGGTGGTTGGAAAGGCTTTTTTAGATGACACCATCAGCACTGAGCAAGTGCATGGAGAACATGGGAACATCACTGGGTTCACTGACAGCGTGTGTGCCCAGTGGAAACACTTCTCTTTTGGTAAACTAACTTACAGACAAGAATAACAACAGAGACCTGGGCAACTTATTAACTCTTCAGTTAATCTCCTGTGCCGATGGCGCTGTGGTTTCCCATTACTGTTGGGGTCCAAGCGTGCAATACTTCCTTGCTTTCCTCACTGTTCTATAGCTTTTGTCCCTGCTAGTATCCTGTATTTTCAAGAGATCACAATCAAATGTAAATGTCACACTCCTTACAAACAGGAGAGGCTGTTGAACTAACCTGAGAACAGTAATGAGATAATGTTCCACTGCTTAGGATTTTATGTCACAGTCAAAACCACGTGGTTTGCTTTGTGCTATAGATAATTTGTCAGTACCGGTATTCCCACTTCTAGAGTATCAAGGAAGCACAATATGGGGTAATTCTCCATTGATTTGTAGCTCCCATTGCAATGTTTTCATTCCTGTTTCAGTTAAAAATCAAAATGCATGGCAACCATTTCCAGTTTTCAATTTAAACAGGAAATCTAGAAATTTAGAGAAATAGGAGAACATCTGACCTCACTGCTGAGCTACATATTCTAAGAAAAGCACATTTTAACTCCCTCTGCCATACCATTACCTGTGGGTTGTTGTCCATCAACTCTAGGTCAAATCTGTAGGGTGTTTAGACTGAAATACTTGACTGACTTTATCAGTGACCTGATTCCAGACAAGCACATCACCTGCAGAGCTTGTTCACCAGTGAGTAAACAGCAGTTCCTGAAATTTCTCTACAAACGGTAAACTGAAGCCATAACCCAAAAGCCCATTAGTTCTGCTCAGCACACACACTTGTGAGAGGCCAGCAGGACGCCGGCCCCAGGCTCGGTGACTCGCCAGGATGCATCCTTTCCTGGGGGGCAAGAGCTCAGGAATTAATAATAGTAATAATAATCACCTTTCTTGCGCAGGAGGACACTAGCATGCTTCCGCCCATTCCTGTTTTCCACGTGGCACGTATAGTTTGCCAGGTCTGCCTCTTCCACAGCATCAAAGATCAATGCCAGTTCTACTTCCTTCTCTCCGAGATGTTCTCTGAGGAGTCTGGAAAGAAGGACACAGCATTCTCTTAACTGAATTGAAGGAAGGAAGATACCTTAAAGAACCACAACATTTTTTTAAACACAAGATATGAAGTGTCCCAGGTCTCTTGCACTCCCAGAGAACTTAGAAGAAATTAAAGGTACCCAGAAGAAATGTAATAGAAGTATCTTTTGTGCTGTTCAAAATCCCCTTTTCTTTCTATGTTTGTACCAAAGAGCTGAACCAAGCACAGGAAGAGCATCAGTAAGCGCAGCAGGTGCCCCTAGCATGTAACCACCAGAAGTAACCTCAGCTCCACCACAATTAACATGCTAAAATAAGCGTCTTTTTAAAAACAGCAATAAGCCCTCACTTTCCAGAGAAGTAAATATGCACCACTAAGCTATAGCTGAGCAAATTATAAGGCAATATATTAAATCTTACCCTACATTTTAATGCAGCCTGGAGAAGCAGCAGCAGAAGCTGTGCTACTCTGTAGAAATCTCCTCACTTTGGGGACAAGATCCTGACTTGAAAAGGGGACAGCAGCAATAACAAGAGCTCTTTGCTCTTTTGAGCAAAATCCTCTCTAAAGGAACAGAAAGATCCAGCAATTTCAGGCCAGAGATGCAGTCTCTTCACGTGATTACTGTGATGCAGACATTAAAACGAATGCAAAGTAAATACAAGCATTTTCTGATGATGACTTAGGACTAAAAATAAAACACCCTATTCCCTCAAAAGACTATCAGTTGCTCCAGAAAGTTACTGCTTCTTTGAACAAGGAAATGTAATGTCAAGTACAATCTGCCAGATCCTGATCACGGTCTGTTGCGTAACGTGTAAGGGGATAAACATAAACGCACGATGCACTTGCAGCCACCGCCTGCGAACGCGCTGCTGCGCGTGGCACCGCAACCAGAACGGCAGGTTTTACCCAGAAAAGAGAGCGGAGTGCACTAAGAGGCAAAGGAATTACAAATAAGATTAACTACGCCAAAATAAGTAATGCTTTCTTCAGGGATTGTTTAATGGAAGTCAGATACAAGCAAGGGCGGGCCATTAATCCCAGTGCTGTTTGCACTGCACGGACACTGTTTCTCCAGGACAGTTAAACAATTTTTGTTAACAGCAGCAACCCCCAAATTTCTCTATTGCAAACCGAAGTTGTCGTGGGTGTTCAAAAAATGCACCTTTTCTTATGGTCAGTGAATCACTTCACACAGCAAATGTGAATCTCTGCATTTAAATACAAACCAGAATGGAAGTTTGGCATTGCACTTAAGAATCAAAAACCTAAGCATTTAAACTACTTATCTATGTTAAGACTTCATACAGCTTTTAAAGGCTTAGGCAAGCTGACAAAACACAGTATCCCCAACAATTTGTCTTCTTCTGCTATAGCTGAAAAACTTGCAAAAAAACAAGTGCAAAAGCACTTTTTTTTTTTTTTAAAGAACAGGCATATGTCTTGTTTTAGAAAAGGTGGAATTGCATCTTTTTTGCAAATTCACTCTCATTTGTTCTCCACTTCTGCACTTTCTTCTTCTGGCCCTGACTGCAAGTGCTGAAAATAATGCAAGAAACGCTGAATTTGTATCACTTCTGGCCAGAACAGAAACTGCCCAAGAGACCCTGATCTGTTTGTAGACTCTAATTTTTAACTTGTGTTTCATCAGTCTAAGTGCTTGAGAGTCTGATAAATCAATTCTCATTTAGCTATTAATATTCTATGCATACAGTGAAATATTTTGAAATTTAGAAAGTTTTCCTTCTCTGTTGGTAAACAACATGCTCCACAAAAAATCATGCTGTATGGAACAAATAAAGCCATTAGCAGAGAAGATATCTGGGATGTTAATCTGGAGCACTTTGTGAATATTCAAATTGTCTTGTGTTTGCTACAATCAGCATATTTTACGCATGGTAACAATCATGAAGACAGACTACAATTTAGGTAGAATAAACTAATATTGCGAATCTGTTTTAAATAAAATAATCAACCTTTAACCTACATTTAAATAATATCTTATCATCTAAAGAAGCTGCTTTCATAAAAAGGAATATGAACTCAGATTTTTTTCCCCACTTATTTTCATGCTAATTGCAATCTCTACGAAGACAACTCCTTAAAACAGGCTTTATCATGCAAATACTAACAGATGCTTAAACTTCATGTTGGTAGCAAAGTGTGGGAAGCTCCCACTGAGGTTAAATTTCTGTCCTTTTTTAAACCAATACTATTCAGCTTATGATCAATTAGTGTCACCAATAAATTCAGTCACCTAAAATTTTATAATATATATACAACCTTTAACTGATTGCATTTTGTAGCTGGTCCAGAGAACAATGACCCAGTATTTTGAGGGAAGAGAAAGAAAACAGTGTCAACAAGTTAGACTGCAAAGCTGCAACAGGGTTCATTCCACATGCACAGATGAGGTTCTGTCCCTGTCAGGGTTGGTGGGACTTTGCCAGTAATGTTACCCTATGTCATACGTCAATTCCCACAAGTTGAGAAAATAATATTTTTTTTCTGCTTTGATGGACAACTGTAAGAGTAATTAGATCACTTAATGCATACATAAATCAATGGTGATTGCCAACACTCAACCAGGATCGAAAGGATAAAATGTGGGTGAAATAAAAAAAAAAAAAAAAAAAATTATTTTTGCTCAAGCCGCAGCATTTTATTTGATATAAAACAAAACATTTAATTTTGTCTAGTGGTTATTTATCACTTAAGGAAACTGGAATTAAAGAAGAAAGTGTCATTTCAGACTAAAAATATTTTCTTTGAAAAATGTCCAAACAGTGTTTCAGATTTTTCAGCTACCTGTCATGCTTTTCCCATTGTGTTTATTCATTAACACAATGATGAAATGATGTTTTCCTGGAATTCACATGTTTTATATGATCATCTAAAGGCTCTAAGAAAGCTTCGCCTGGGTCTCTTTGCAGAATCAAGGCATTTACCCAAACCTTTACTACTCTGCATGTGAGCTGGGACTTAACAAAAGGCAAATTTCTATTCCTTAGACAGTTGAGGATCTGGACTGTTAATAGGGATGTGAACTTTAGTCCTTACTTCAGAAAATCATTAACAATAGTCTGTAGATAAGAGATTATCAGCTTGCATGTAAGAACTCTCTGAAGAAAAGTAGCTCAGGTAACAACCTGGCACGGCGGCCTCCCGTCTCAATCACTCCTATGCATTCTGGTTCTCATTCTCTGCCTGGAAATTGTCTACTTAAATAGTATAAGTTTTTCAGGAGAGGGCTGTCACTTCCCTACTTCTCTGCAAAGTACCGAGGACATCACATAAGCAGTGACAGTAACATTCTGCCTTCCTCCTTCAGCATCCCCTCCTAAGAGTGCAGCCACATCTTCTTTGAGCATCTTGCACTCAATAACTTGCGTGGATGAGAAGACCAGTGTTCAATTAAGCAGTGAGAGGAGATAAAGCTGCAGTTTAACATGTCTCCATTCACTACTACTCACACCTCTTGAAGGAGTTAAACTACTTCCCCTTAAAAACAAAGGGAGGGGGCGGGGGAAAAAGACAAACACACTCTTCAAGCTGAGTGTTATGAGGGACCTGCAAAGTGTTCTGCAGTGCCATTCGAAAACAAAAGCAACCCACAGGTGGCCAGGACAGTAATATTTATTGCTGAAAACACTTCTTTGCTGTGGCAGGGAGACGGGGTTGAAATTTGCTCTGGGCTCCCCTGCTAATCAGGTGCAAGTGACAGCTCTGCAGGCAGACTTGCAGGCTAATTCGTTGTTTAACAGTCTCATTTAATTTACATGACATTTTTATTATTGCTGTGGAAAACTCACCTGTCAAGCAGTCTCCTTTGCCTTTTCCCCCTATGAATTCCTAACATTTGGGGAGCTTGATTCAAGGGCAGGCAATGAGGCTGCTGAGAGAGGTGTCCATCATCTGTGCCCTGCAATGCTGATTAGTTGCTTTTTGTTATGAGGCTCTCTAACAAAGCCTAATAAATAACATAGGTTATTTACTGTCAAGTGTATTTACCAAAACTAACAGCTCCATGGCTTTGATTTTAACAGCAATGCTCAAGTCACATGCACTCTTATTTCAGCACTTTCATGAAAGTGCAGGTTGATTTGTAAATAAATAATGGGTGTTTTAGATCCCTACAGTGCATTAATGTGCAAACCTGCTCCCTTCCCCAAGCACAGAAAATCCAGTGACACAAGGGATGGATACAGTCCAGGGCAAGGACAGCACCCAAAGTTATTTGTCTATCACCAAATTCACATATCAACCTCAGAAAGGGGGTGTAAAGTTAAAATATTAAACACTCAAAGCAACAACACACAGAGAGTTTTGGTCCAGTTGTAACCATCCCTGATTATGTAAAATTTCTCGGCATTAACGGAAATGTGTGGACAACACCATATGGAAGCAAAGTGACAGGGAAAGTGTCTAACTGGCACACTCACTGTGGCATCAAGCTTACAAGAGCCATGATATTTTTTGAAATAGCCCAATAAATAAGACTGTCTGGAAGACGTGGACTGGTTGAGGCGCTGAGAGAACAGTTAGCGCCGCTTAGCTTTGTGAAGACCATGTTCCCATAATGGGATGTCTAAGTGAGAGCTGTCACTGGGAAAAGTCATTTGCAAAAAGTTCCTACTGCAGTTTCCATAGCTACTTTTAAATCAAAAAAGGGATGGCCTCTCGTAGTGCTCGTAATGATGCAGCAGGCTTTGGTAAATGCTATGCTCTTAATGTTGGCTGTGATGCAGGAGATGGGCTGTGTGTTAAGTAGCTTTACTGAAGCCTCACTGAATTGTGAGGGGTCTATAAATTGAGTCAGAGCATTTCAGCAGAAAGAGGAGAGAGAGTTGTAACATGGTTTGAATCACGAATATGCAATGAAATGGGGCAAAGACATACAGGAACAACCTTTTCAAATTCTAGTTTCACTCACAGGAATGCACACAAAGGATCAGTTTGGAGGGTCTTTAAATGCGAACCTCAAATTGTCCTTCTGATGTGAAGAAGGAACATAACTAAAATCACTCTGTTCACATGAGTCAAATGCTCATTACTTGAAATGACAGAAGTTTCTGATAATTGTTTTCTGTGCCAGAAGCCCAGAAAGGGATTGTACACTTAAAGCCTTCTGAAAATAAATGATAAACTTCGTCTGGACACAATCATGAAGCAATGTTGGACCAGCTAGTTTATTTTAATAACTAGTGGTTACTATGGACTGAACTTCCAATTACTCATCACACAATAAGGGAATCTTTTGCTCTGCCTGCTCCCCAAAATTACTTTTAGAAAAAAAGAAAAACTCTGAAATTACACCAGAAGTAAACAATGAAACACATCAAGACTTTGGCTTTCTTTACAATCTATGTTCTTCACCTGTGTATGGGAGCTAGGACTACCTTGTCCATTCTATAATCCTAGCTTAGTCCTTGCCCAAAGAACTATTGATCAAGTCATTATTTATCAGGAGAGATGAGAAGAACCTGTCAGGTACAAAATTCATGAACTTTCATGGGGGGTACAAGCAATTTTTTTTCATCACAGCTGATAGAGCATATGAAAATCAGCATTTGGAACAAGCCAAGTGCAAGCTGGGCATCAGATACCCACACACAGTGTCTTCTTTCCCTCCCTTAAATGCAAGGGTAGAGGAAAAATGCTACTGTCCTTAGAAAGTCCTGGTTAAGCTGTATTGAAAACCATGTCACGGGTAGCCAATACGTTTAGTAGAGAAAAAGTACAGGCACTTTGACAGGGGACTATTCATCTTTAAGATTAACAGTGATGCTGAAATTAATGACATCTTGCCAAAGGCTGCCCTGGGGGGCAGTGGCAGTGACCAGCATGTCCACACAAGGATCAAATCACCCCCAAAACGGTCGGAGATGCGGCAGCAGGGGGATTTTGTGATGGATTCTCAGGTGCATGGATAGTAACTATGCCTCCAGGGGTTATTCCCTAGGAACTCCCACTGCCCTGCTTCTACGTCATTCATCACTTTTTAGACAGCTTATATTAAAAGCCCATTTAAAATAAAACAGCCTTTTGGGACATACCATACACTTAACAGTAAACACTCCAAAAAGTACCTGACTTCGCCTTCTCTAATGTGACCTTCTAATTCTTCAATGAATTTTTCTCCTTTCATCCAGTAGATCATGGGCCCCGATTCTCCGCTGAATCCGAAGAAGGCTTTGCAGGCCACGCTCAGCGGGTTGCCTGAGGACAACAATCAGACCAGGGATTAGACCCATTGGCATGGCTGCTGAAGAGGGAAGGATTACAACAATTCTCAATGCTTTATCTAAAATTCTCCACTTAAAACTAAATAATAATAATAATAAAGGAGAATAACTATAAACCATAGGAAGAAGGATGATGTGGATTTGATCTTACAGGAAGCCACTGTGGAATGAAACTCTGACATTATGCATCATTTCGTTATTCCTGGCAAAACAACACATGAACAACCACAGGGTATGGAAATGGTGGCAGTGAAGGCTCCTGTCACATTGGCTGTTAAAAGGAAAGAGGTTTCTTGGTCAGACTGTTGGGAGCTCCATCAGGATTGCAGAGTGCCCTGGAAAGGCAGGTCTTTCACTGAACTTACTTACAGCTGCCTATCCACCTGTAAAAAAGACGTTGTATTAATTTCTTCCTCGCTTAAATAGAAAATAAATGCTAATGAAGTCTTAGTAAGCTACTCAGAGGTCTTTTAAAGACCTCCAGTGAATAAGAGATGCCAGCGAGCACCCAACATCAGTTGTGTTACTTTCAATACCTTCTGGCAAAGGACCGAACTTCAAAGCACTGCTCAAGCAAAAAGGCAGAGAGCTCTCCCTTCCAGCTCTTCGAAAATATTCCAAAAAAAAAGAAAATAAAAATTGGAAACTAGATACAATTTCTCTCCAAGAGTTCAGTGTTTAGATGGTTTTCTGTTTGGCTAGGACTTTAGCTAGCTAGTCAAACACTCTGCAATGCTTAGGCTGCCAGGACAGATGGTTGTCTGCCTGCAGAAGAAAGAAAAAAACACCACATGAAGCCAGGAATTTAGGAGATCCATGCCCATTCCCTGAGAACTCACATACAGCTGTTGCACCCACTTCTCTTTGCCCCCTTTACTGGGCACAGGTCACAAAGTAGCTGTGAAGTTACCAGTTTACATGCAGGACAGGCCTCATCTAACGGCAAAGAAGCCTCCTACGCATCTTCTAGATTTGAATCAAATACAGAGCGTCCAAATAATGGACTACAGTATATTTGGAAGAAATGTTTTTTTATGCTACTCACTCACAGCGCTGGTAGGAGACTTTTTTGGCATTGAAATAGAAGAGGCTTCTACTTTTCGTGAAGGGTCATTCACTTTGAGCACACTGCTTGGTTGAGCATGATCTAACAGAGTTCCTGCACCTTTAGCTGTTACCTCTTGTGTGACAGTGACAACTGCCTGGGTGTGTATCAGAGCCATAAGCTACAACATCTTTGCCTAACCCCTCTAAAGCTGTGCTCGCAGTTGTCTGTCCATAACTTCAGTGCCCAGCACTTGAAGGCTTGTCAAAAAAAGACTGCTAATTCAGGACGTGGAACATCCCAGCAAGCACTCCAGCCACTGAAAATCTGCTGCCTTCAATTGTTTTCAAGAGCCAAAATTGCAGGTCTTTCTCAAACATCAGTGTGCAGCAAGAAAAGAAAGTTTATTACTGCAGTAGAGTTAAACTATGTTTCTCAAAAAAAAAAAAAAAAAAAAAAAAAAAAAAGGCAAAAGACAAAAATGGAAAAGAAATCAGAATGTTTATCCTGAAAATGTTTTACAATATCTTTCATTATCTCCATATTCACTATGAACTCTGCTGCCACAGCTGGCCTCTGACCACATGCTGGTGCTTACACATTACATACAGATTACATACGACCAGCTCACATGCTCAATAGACACACACGGCTGGATAACCACCGCTCTGCACAACCCACGACATCGCCCACAGTCCTAACGTTTCAAGCTTCATCAACTGATGAAGAATCTACCAACGTTTCTAGGCAGACATCTAATTGCGCCACGAGATGCTACCAGAGAAGCCGGTTTTATTCTGCTGCCTCTCGCGCTCACAGGGACGACGTCGGCCCCGCGAGGCGCTGGCGCCTTCCCGGGCCAAGGTGACGATTTGAGCCTCTGGCTCCATCCGTCTCACACTTTGTGACATGCCGAACACCAGGTGCGAGGTCTTTTGTGCTGCCTGCCTCAGAGTCATGATATGTGTCTATTTAAATACCACTTACTGACTCCTAGCATGTGGCTGCTCAGCCCATGTTTGATTTTAATGGAAAAAGACAATTATAGCAATGTGAAAAAGAAAAAGGCTAGATACGGCCTATCAGCAATGACAGGATATGCCCTTTCCTTGGCAAACCATGCTGGGCATTAAGCATTACAGGGAGAGTATTTTGCAGGGTGTCTTATTTTTCCTCAAAACAGCTATTTTTACTCAAAGGAAAAAAAAAAATGAAGAAACAAAAATATTCTAAAGTGAGTCTAAGATTTCTATACATGCAGAAGAGTACATAGCCTGAGGTGGTATGTTTGGTCTGAAGAAGTAAAAACATTTCTGTACAAATAGGAAAAGCTAAAAAATAGCTGTTGGTACAGAGCTCCTGGAGAAAACAAAGGCAGGATGGGGGCTGGGGAGGAAGCGTCAGTACCATCACTGCAACGGGCTGGGTGCCCTGGACCTGCCTGTGCAGATCTATTTCCCAGCTTTGCCCCCAGGGACAACCTGCAGAATAAACTAATTTAACCAATGGGACTGGCAACACCTGAATAAACCCACGGGCCATCTCATCTGCTAACCCATCACAGAAAGGTCTAAGCAATTGTATCACATAGAACAACACAGTTTTATCTCAGTAGCAGAACAATGCTTGTTTTGGGTTCAGCTGATCCATCCTTGGGCAGAAAGAATCACAGAATGACTAAGGTTGGGGGGACCTTTGGAGACCATCTAGACCAGCCCCCCTGCACAAGCCCCACCTAGAGCACGTTGCACAGGATCACATGCAAGAATGGCTTGATGAGACCTTAAGATCCCATCCAAATGCAAACTCTCCCACACTGCTCTTCCCTTCCCCAAGCTTAGACAAAAATATCCGTGCTACAAAAGAGATAGGAGGTTGCTTTCTCCTGCCACGCTAAGACAGCTGGCTGCAACCTGCTTCCCTGATTTTCGAGGAATTCCAACCAATTCTTATCCAGCAGCACACAGAAAAAGGGTACGTCCCCTTGCATTTCACCCCAAGCAAGGAGATGCTAACGCTGAGGCCAAACTCCCCAATTCCTGAACGTTCCCCTGAATATGGGGAAAGAACAGGCACCCAGCAGAGCCCGTGCCCGCTGCAGGGCCTGGCTGGGGGCTGCCCCTGGGCCAGGCCAGGCTGTACGGAGGTGGCATCCCAGACCAAAGGAATTAGCAGGAACTTTGCAACTCCAGCAAGTCACCCCAAGTGGGGCCCAGACCTTCCTGTTCTGCACTCCACTATCCACTGCTCCTGGTAAGAAAAACTCCCCTTGCATCATCTAATTAAAAACATCCAAGTTCCAAGAACATATGGCACCCTGAAAGTTTGCCATTTATAAATGACTTCTATTTAAATCAGATAGACATTTTAGATGCTTTTTTAATTAACAAAATAATTTGCTGAAAACCACAGAAAATGACTAGAGATTTGCAATGAATCATCAGCTAATGGAACGTCTGAAGAAACACGGAGCGACAGGAGAAAAGTCTCCTCGCAGACACCTCCGGTTGTGCTGCTTCGCTGAGGTCACCTTGCTACCATAAAGCCTCAGGATCCACGCAGAAGCCTCCACTTTAGCTTTTCCCCCTTATTCTCTCCATTAGACAGGCTTGTTGCAAACTTCCAGCTGATAACACACAACTGCTGGCGACAGAAATGACTTTTATGGATAAATCTTACTGCAAAATTTTCATCTGACCTTTTTCACAATACATGCGTGTTGAACTCTACCATACATTTGAAGAATTTATTTTTTTCTAAAGAAGAGAATTACACAGAAATGCAACTATTCAAGCAAAACAGCTGCCTGGTGGGGGTAGGAGTCCTGGCTAAGGGTGGAAAACGGGGCTGCAAAATAACGTAGCCGGGCACGACGCTGTGCTCACCGCGGCCGTGATGCGCCTCGAGAGAGAACGACAAACGGTGCCGCGCAGGTCTCTGCAGCGAGGCACACGCCAAGCAGCGAGTAAATGAAGCTTAAAAACCCTCAAAGTTGTTCCATCCTTTAAAAACTTAAATGTCAAGGCTGAATGACTGACCAGCTAGAAAACAAAAGCTGTTCTCAGATTGTAAGACCTGTCCTATGTCAAAGTGATTTTTCAGAGATTTATTTGAAAATACTGATTAATTTCTCTTCCTCCCTCCTTTTGTGCAACTGGGTATATTTTGTGGCTTATTTGCTAGCCCCATTCAAGGCTGCAACACAGTTCACATTCCCGCATGTCTACACTCTGCTGGTGCTTTCTTCTTCCAGCAAATCACGCTTTCATTCCTGGAGCAAATTACCTCAATTGAAAGGTCATCAAAGTCATTTGTGGATCTTTCTTTCATTTTTCTATAGCTTGAAACATATTTTTTCCCCTCCCTTTCTTTTTTCTTTTTTAAAAACATTCTTTTACCTCATCCACCTGCACCCCTAGTGAGCCTGAGCAATGCATTGGCATCTCCCTGCATGGAAGGTCCAGGCTGTTAGTCATCAGAGCCCAGAGCAATTGCTTATTTCCTAAGAAACTCAAAGAAATAATTATAGGAATAAAAGACAGTAATAACATCATCCCTGCCTCCATTCTCCCAATCCCATCCTGACTGCCCAAATTCGATACCACCGGTAGGAAGGGCTGCACAATTATGTCCAGAGCAGAGCCAGACCTCTCTCACAGCAATGTGAATCCTTTGACTTTCACTGCTCCCCACTTTGCTTCCTTTCACTGAACTCTAAGACCACCTAATTTGCACCATGTATTTCAAAAGACTCAATCAACTGCTGTCAATAAGGTGTTTTTCTGACAAGACCTGCCACATCTTTAAGGGAGAGAGCTCTTCTGTGGCCCCCCAGGAAATGAAGAGCAAGGAAATGTGAAGGGGCTTCATGGCATCAGAGAGAGGGACAGGTTTAGGTAACTACACAGCACTGCCTATGCTCAGCTGCAGCTGTTGATTCAGGCCCCTAAGGATTAACATAGCATGGAAGCAATTAGCAGAAAGTTAAGGACATGAGGTCGTGGTTGGTGTCTTATGCTGTGAGGACCAGACTAGAAGCTTGACGGTCTGCGACCTGTCCTATCACAGACACCACTGCAAGGGGGCTTACAAAGAGGGAGGTGGACTCAGCTGGCCCTTCCAAGCCAGAGACAGAACTAACTCCAAGTGCCAAAGCAGTACCAACTGGAGAACACCTGAGTGCAAAAGGGAAGATCTCCCTTTGTAACAAGCAAGATCCACTCATTTCTACATACTGTCCCACCTGGATTTATCTCTCCGCCTCCATTAACAGCATTGACTGTAATGCCAATGCTTTTATCTTTTGGGGGCAAGATGCTGTACACACATAGCAGGGAAGATGAGTACATCCCTGTCACTCCAAGTCTTCCTTATTGATGTATATGAATCTTGCAGCTCCCTCACCTGATCATGCTGCTCGTATCTTTTTCCCTGAACACTGAGAGAGAGAAGTGTTTGTTAAGGAGCCGCTTGCCGCTCCTGACACACGCAGATGTTACACAGACACTTCCCAGGCCTTGTTTCTTTAGCTTGCTGAGGCAGAGGACAAGGAAGGCAGGTTACTTATCACATCTCAATAAGCGTATTCGACTGGCTAGCTGCAGGATCGAACCTGATTCTCCAGCCTGTGAGGTTTGCAAGGCAAATCATCATGTCACTGACAAGAACATTATTGCTCTAATGTGCTCTACAAGTGCTAGAAACTGGCCAAAGAGCAGCACATTGATTTAAATTCTTCTGGCAAGGCAGGCTGCATTGTATACAACCGTGAAGTAAAGAACACGTTTCCCGTTTCTTCCGAAGGACATCCTGGATAAGGAGATACGGGAGACAGAGCTTATGCCTGCAATTTATCGACAAAATAAATGCCAGGGGCAACGCAGACCTTGACTCATGAAAAACAATCTCTGTGTGTGGTAGCGTCTATCCAGCTTGCAGAAAAGGGAAATTTTCTCTAAGCCCCTTGCAAGACAAGGGCGTCCTCTTAGCTGTTCTCTTAGGCTCAGCAATGCTGGGCAGCCCCCCAGCCAAACCTTCCCGGGATGGGAGCAAAGGAGCCTGATGCTGCTGGGCTCGCAGAGCTGGCAAAGCTCTGCGCTGAGCTGCTGCCAGCAGTGCCAGGACAGCAGTGGTGCCACTCGAGGCCACTCTTGCAACGCGAGACCAAACCCTGCGGCTGAGCTGCAGATCCCTGGACCAGCCACCTTACCCAGTGTTTCCTTAATAAGGCAGGTTGACATCACACTTGTTAAGCTTATAAGGTCACCTTTAAAAGTTTCAGTTAGTCCAAGGTTCAGGTAGACAATCAAGGTGCCTGCAGTCATTATTCCAGAACAGAGACTTTCATGTTACTTTAAGAGAGGATGTCATAATTTTACTGTTCCAGAATCAGGTAATTTCTCTTCATTCAGAGACCTCCCACCACATCCATGCCAGGGTCAAATCCTGAAGGCAGCTGCCAATCCAGTCCTACAGAACCAGCTCTACATGATACCTCTTGGGATACATCCTCTGTGGTTCAGCATCATTGGTTTGATTGAAAAAAACTGCTACTCATCCCTTCATCCTGGGCTAATGTGGTGAGCAATGAATACCGATGTTGTAAAGTTTGGTGTTAAATAAGGGAGGCTGTAAACTCCAGAAACCAGGCAGTAAGACTGCCCTGCTGCAGCATCCAAGCCCTGCAGTTGATGCTCCGCTGGAAGAGCGCTCGAAGCCGCTCCTTTTGCCTGCATCAGAGCCAGTCTGCACACCCTCATAAGGCACATCCACCCCAAAACAACAGTAATCCCAGTCACAAAACCAAATAATGCAACAAAACAAGGTACCCACTAAGCAAATCATCAAGATGGGAGTACTGGTGCTGCACTGCCTCCTTTCCATTTCTCACTTTAAGTCATTTCTACCTACAATCCCTGGTTCTGCTAGGTCTATTCCATCCTTTGGCTCTCCTTTCTTGTTAGCTTGGTCTCATCTCCCCAAGCTGAACTCCCACCACAACCACTTACTTCAACTTGCCCTGGACGCTCATGCTTTCCCTACAGATTTCAGGCCTCCTTCATTTTGGCACCCAGTCTGGTTCTGATCTTTTTTCCTCTCCTTGGCTCTGGACCTGAACCTCCCCCCAGGCACACTCACAGAAGCCTCCCCACGTTCCCTTCCTTTTCAAACCCACCCTTGGTCCCATGGAGCAGAATGACTAGAGCAGACACTGGCCACCCTCATGTCTTGAGACCAGCAGTAAAGGATGGTCCCTATTAGCATCAATGCAGCTACCTGCTTCTTAGCTCTGCTTCACCTCAGACCCTTCCCAGATTTTCTAGTCCTCTTCCTTCTTCCCATTGCTGCCCAAATCCCAACCCCACAGCCTTCCTTTCAGGTCCATCTTCCTTCGTTTTCCATAGCAACTGGTAATAGTTCTTACTGCTTACAGTAAGAGCTTACAAGTTTCACTTGTCCTTGCTGGCAGCCCTGGCCACCAACTTATCTCTATGTAAAACCACTAGAATTAAATCAGGTCAGCCCTGAGTTTCAGTAAATTGTTCCAAGGTCTGAATAAAAATCCTGTTTTTTTTTTGGTTCATCAGTGCGTACTGCCCAGTGTGGAGGCAGCTGCTCCAGCTGGCTCAGGTCACGCAGAGGATGTTGCTAGGGCTCATCCACAGCCCAGAAGGGAGGAATTCCTGGAGAAGGCAGGAGGCAGTTGGAAGCGGGAGCTGGGATACACTTGGCTTTTGCTCATGTCACCTAGCGCATCTGATCACCTGCGTTTCCTAGTCCTCTCGGCCCCAGAGCAAGGGACCGCAGTACCGTTTCACAACACTTCCAGCATCTGTTCCTGTAATTTGCTTATGTAGCACTGCAAAATTCTTCACAGATTTGTCCACTACTGGATTTAGATACAGTTGGAAAAACAAACAGAAAAAAAATCAAATATAACCAACCAAACAACCCCACTCACCTCTGCCATTTTCCCCTGTCCATTCCTCAGCATCAGCTGATCACAGCTTCCTTGTTTTGTTTGGCACAACAGGGTTTACAAAGTCAGTGTTAGATAAGGTACCTGGGCTTTCTTTTTTCTTTTCTTTTTTTTTTTTTCCTGCCTATTTTGCTTCATTTTTCTACAAAATACATAATTAGTGAGTTAATCAAGTTATCCCCATGCAGACAAATGTCTGATGAAATGCAGTGACTGTTTGGTCTGAGCATTATCGGATCCAGTGAAACCAATATATGCATACAAATCAAATTACTTCAGATTGCAAAAAATAAAAGTTAAAAAATCCTACATTGTTTCAAAATCTATTCCAGCAGCCAGCAGATTTTAACCAGGATATGACTTCCAAATATTTGCATAATTAAACATCAGCCCAGGAATTAATGAACTGAAAGCATTTTAAACAAAATTAATACATAAAGAAACCTGCTGTGCTTAGTGATAATAATTGCTTTAATAAGGTCAAATTATACTGAAACAGAATCTAACTAGCCTCTAGCCATTTCAAATCAGTTTAACAGCATTTAAAAATATACATATTTTCTCCTTTTTTTTTTTCTGGACTGTTTCATTCTCCAAATTTCTGTAAAGAAACGGTCTAAAGGAGGTGCTCTTCCCCTAAATACAACCTAGTGTTATGAACGGCATGTTTGCCACTAAAACGATATTTTGACAGCTGCACTGATATGTGGGGAAAATAAGTGGCAGTATGTGACATGTATTAAACTGGCTATTCACTCGTGTAAGAATTCTTTCACTAATGCAAGTCTCTGGCATTAAGAACTCAGTAAAAAACTTTGACAAGAAAAATGCAAAAGATTTTTAGGTTTTGTTTTGACCTCAGTAATTTATGACCTTAATTCTAACTTTCTTTTTGCTCTGCTCTTATTTCTTATGCCCCAAGACATCACAAACACATGCCCATGAGATATTTGTGCTCTTCTCCATGACTTAACTGAGCGAATGGCATATATAGAAAAAAGGCAGGAAAAAACACAACTTACTAAAAGCAAGCCACAAAACTCCAAACATGAAACAAAACCAGCTCTGGCTCTAGACAAGTTGCTGCTAAGAACAGAGTCGGGGTATTGGCCATCCTTCCTTACAGCCTAACCCATTTCTAATTTCAAGAACAGAATCAAGGCCCCGTGGAAACACTGCCTGCAGCCGTGGCTATTGACCATGACTCTCGCACAAAGAGAAAAACAAAACTTAACCACACACAAGGCTGAAATGTTGCTGATAAAAATTTATCAGCTGTTCCAAGCTCCTGTTGGAAAACAACATTTTAAAAAAATAAAAATCAAAATCAATCAAAGCAAAATCTCATAGAGCAGCTCCCTCCCACCCCTATCTCAATCATCTAAAATCCCATTTTCGACCCTGCCTTAGGGTGAGCGTTTTCGAAGCCCTTAGTCACGGTGAGCTCGGGTGGAGGTGGCAGCCGAGGACTTCAGCCTAGGCAGCACCGAGTCGCAGTGGGGACGGATGCGCAGAGCGGTTCCCATGCTGCTGCGCAGGGCTGCGCAGCACCGGCATCGTTCTGGAAGCTGCTTTAACTTCTTTTGGGCATTCTCACATGCACAAATATTATTAAAGAAAACAAAATTTTCTTAAACAAGTACCTAAAAAGATTTAGAGAAAAGCATGCCCTTGATGCTGGCAATCACAGAGGCTAGGGGAGCACGTGCTGGCTTTGGGTGCTGGCGCTTATTACGTTGCTCCAAACTTACCAAAAATGACACCTTGGACACCAAAAAATGAACGTCTCCTGGTACCTGCTTTGAACAGGACCTTGGAGAGTGCCAAACAGACTGGAAACAGTCCTGGAAAGTCTGTGTGGGGCATGAGAGTCCAAGTGTGTGGGAAACTGTGATGGGCAAGGGCAGAGACAGGGGTTTGGGCTGCTCCTGCCCGTCACAGGCATCCAAAGGCAAAGTCTCTCCTAGCAGGTTCCTGCTTGCTGGGGGAGGATGTGTGGGGGGGAACCTTCAAGCAACAGACTCTTAAGAAATTACACTAACCCTCTTGCAACTTTTGTGTTCATTCATACTTAAACACGCAAACGATAGCGCTAATGCATTCCGATGAAGAGCACAAAATGGATACTCCTCCTTAGCAAAGGGGCAGCAAATGCAAACTTGCACTCCATGCTGGGGACATCCTGCCCTGTAAGACTGGGCTCTTTGAAATAAACACATGCTGGGTCTGAAGCAGAGTCGGCTGCATATTTTCATTCTCAGTTTTGTACTGAGATGTTAACAAAAAGCCTAATTCTCCCTAAACAGCATGCTAATAGCTCCCTGCTGGCCTGCCGCAGGCATGTAAGGGCCTAGCAATAAATATTACTCTGGCTAACAAGGTCCAGAAGATAATCTTGATGCTTTTGATGCCACAAGTCATTTCATCGCTCTGCTGACCGGCCATGCTCCCAACACAAGGCAGGAGAACGGGATGGGAAGGCTAAGGAAAGGGGGAGACGCAAGGGGAGGCAACGTCTGCAACCCCTTTCATCCCAAGCCTTTCTAGCCTTCCTAAAATAAAGCGTCGGGTCCTGCTCAGGAGGATGAAGAGACAGATAGATGTTGATCACTGTTGACAATGAACACGACCACAACTGTCACCCTGCTCAGCCTCGGTGACGCAGGTGGCTCTTATCCAGAGGGGACAGGGCTGGCCATGGTTTGTGGTAGGATGACGCACATTCCCACTTGCCCTGTATAAAAGGACCATTGGGGACACAGCTACTGAGATCAGCTTATGCTCAAACGAGAAGCAACAACTGACTGATATGCTTAAAATTCAGCAAACGCCTGAACGTTTTGCTGAATAGGGAGAGGTTTCCTTGATGATTAAACTTCAGCAGACATTTAAGCGTTATGCTGAGCCAGGGCAAGAGTGAGACTTAAATAAAGACTGTTTATATTAAAAAAATAGAAAAGAAAATCTACACAGAGCCACAAAGAATGACCTTTCTTCCAAGCCAACACCAGTAAATAATTCCCATTTATTATTTACTTAAATTTAGAGATAACACTTAAGGACAGTAAGACGGTAAAACACAGTTCAATAGATACTATCTGTAATTTGCTCATTGACTGAATCAGTGTTATACTTCAGTTCCTCAGTAAGGAATTTACAGGGAAGCTTAATCTCGCCTCGTTTGTCAAAATTAAAGAAAACACTTATTTCTCCTTACTGAAAAAGAAGTAATGGTAGAAAAAAAAAACAGTAGTATAAAATTGACCTTTTTCCAAAAGAACGTCCATCAGACTGAAAACACTCACTAATAAAGTAGGAGTAGTGTTACTTCTTTTTTTTCCTCCCTCTTTTTTTTTTTTCCTTTTTTTTTTTTCCCCCAGAACCTTGAGCTAATGATCTTTTAACCAAGGTACAAGACCTAACATAGGTGCACAAGTGCACATCTGACAAACTTTGAGAGCGAGGGACATGAGAGCTTACAAGAAGACGCTATGAATCTGAACCACATTGAGGAGAGGGAAGGTACTCGTTGCAGACAACTCCGCACAAACTCTTGATCTGTTTGCGAGAGCTATTTTACCAGTTAACCCAGGAAAAAAAAAAAAAAAAAAAAAAAAAAAGGCTGCTTTAAAATAAAAGGGAAGAGGGAAGCAGGAGCCTTCCCGTAGCAGGCGCGCAGGCCGCCGAGCTCCTCTGCCCCTCGCAACAGCCCGAGCCCGCTCTGCTCCCACACGTGGCGCCCAGCAGCACCAGGGCACCCTCAGCCACCTCCTGAAGAGGAAGACTTTGATTCCACACAGTCCTGTCATCCTAGGATGGCCCATCCTGACCCGCCTGCCAGGAGTGAGGTGCAGGATCTTACAAACCCCTTCCTCAGAGAGAAAAGCTTTGCTCTTCTTTAGAGCTCAGATTCTCTTTTCTTAGCAGTGATAGGGTCGAGAAAGGAAGCAAGCTGCTCCCTGCAAGATCTAATAAGAAAACGTAGACACTTCAGTGTCAAGATTGTTATTTGAGCTGTTTCTAGTGCTAGAAACTTTGCTGTGGCCTTCGCGTCTACAATAACCAGAGACAGTTGCAGACTTACTCTTCTCTCCCTTGGGAAAGCTCCTGCTACCATCCAAAATGAAGCAAAACAGAACAGGAGAGAAAAGCAACAAAACTCCCACTGTGGTCCAGAAGAGTTCAAATCCCAAAATTTCTGCCATGCAGAACAGAAATGATCACCCGCATCTCACTGCTATTTCTCACCCCAGTGCTCAGAGGAGGTGGCACCACCAGGGCGGTAGTAACCAGAGTTGGGTTGTTCCCTGCCTTGTGGCAGCTGCCATATTTGATGTTAGCAAAGTTCTTTTCCATGTCTTATTCTGCCAACTCCGATGAGTATTAGAGGCAGAAAAGGCTGAGTAACATTTTCCAACCATCACACTGGGGACCAGCTTGCTAAATAAATTTCCTTTACTTCTCTGTAAAAAGCATCATTATTTCCGTATCTGATTAATTCTTTCTTGGACTGGGGCTCAGAGAAAGACACGAATTCAGTTCAGTTTGGCAGGAATTGTCTTGACTAAACTCTTCCTTCCCAAAGCCCGAGTCCGCACCACGACATGTGTGCTGCCTCGCTGATTCAGAGCGAGCTTCTCTTCCCGGTATGGTTTATAAGTCGCCATTTCACTGGAAGCCTCTAACATTTTGCCTTCTATGCTACTGCATTTCATCCCTTTCGTCACCTGACTTCGCCCCCGCTGAATTGCACGGCCACGGGCAAGTTTCTCTGTTCCTCAGTGCAGGGTAGCCAGGCGGGCTCTGCCCTGACCGAGAGTCTGCCTGCAGGAACACGGGGCTGGATGAGGCGTCGGGAAAGCGCTTCCACCTTGCACAACTCAAACCACAGGCAGGGCTGTCTGCAGAGCGGGGAGCCATCTCCCTTTCAGGAGCAGAATTTGGGAGAGACGACCTCCCGCAAATGAGCGCCAGGAGGGAGCTTCAAGGGATCAAAGCAGTAAACGGTGAGGTTCAAGGCTTCCTCCCTATCCAGCAGGGATCCATGAGGGGACAGGGAACGTCCTCCAGGGGAGGCAAAGGAGGGGGCAAGGTGGCACACAGCGGCTCCCTGCCCTTCGCTCTCGCCGTGCCGAGTCCTGCGCAGGCTGCTCGGGGCCCGGGCGACGGCGCTTCCTGCTCGCTCAGACAGGAACGGAGCGGAAGGGCGGGCGACGCGCTGCGGCGCGCGGAACCGGCGGCGCTTCCACCTAATCCGAGGCCATGAGCGCGCCCAGCGCCTGGGCACGGGCCACTGCACATAGGAACTTCATATCTGGCTAAACGGAGACAAGGTTTACGTATCCTCCAGCCAGAGCCAGCGCAGGAGCGCGTGCTCCTCGCACAAGTTGGCTGGCCTGCCTCTAGCTACAGTTTTTCTTTTTCCAGTCACCTCAAAACGCCGCCAGGGGTGGTGGGGTGGGGAGAATCAGCTTCTTCAATCAAAAACATCTTACAACCCTCCCCACCTCCAGTATTTTTCAATGCACTAACTTTCTGGAAAGGTCTAGCTTTACAGTGTCCTCCAAGTATTTTCTTAATTAAATGAAAACAGACATCTACTCATAAATAGCTAATTACATTCTTTGCACTTGGGGACCACAGCTGAACGGGACAGAGGAGAAGTCCTACACAGACAGCTAGGGCAGCAAAGCCTTTGGGTGCAAACAGACTTTGCAGGGTAAGGTCTCAGAAGCCCGTTCGCGCTGCACAAACACCCGAGCAGCGACACCCACCACGGCCACCAGTGCCGGTGGTGGAAGTGCCACCAGCACACGCTGGTAGCTCCCTTCCAGGTGCAGGCAAACGGATGCCATCGGTAGCTCATCTTGGGTTCCTCCCAACTGAAAATATGCTCAGATGTCTCCATCTTGAAAGACAGAATAATAGTTGCCTCTCAGATACACTCATTTCAAACAGAAATGGTTCCATCTCCTTTTGTTTTACACCATCTGCACTCGAGACATGCCAACTTGGTCTCTAAAGGCATCCCTGCCTAGCGTGGTCTCCTCCTCTAACTGCTCATCAAAGCACACCGGGTACAAATTTCCTTCCTTCACATCACTAGTCACCAACGTGACCTTGTCATTTCAATTTTTCACACCTTTTCTTTCTTCCTGCCCTGTATCTCTGCAAAGTCTGATCTCCACAGCTTACTGCCATTGGCTACTAATGCAGAACAAAGAGCTCTCAATTTCAAACAATAATAATAAGAAGAATCAGTAACACAAAGAGAAAATTAACCATGGAAACCGCTCTCCCAGGGCTGGGCAGGTTCTTTCGGTTTATCTATTGAATCTGTGTTTCAGAAGCACATGCATTCCCAGTGCTGCTCTTCATTCCCATTGGAGTTCAGTCCCATGAAGGATCCGCTCCCGAAGACCTCAGAAGAGCGATGGGGTGGGTGACAACCTGAGCACGTCCCTCTGCCCTGCTCAGCAGCACAAATGCAGCCTTCAGCCTCTTAAGATCTTCCTCACTCACACAAACCCCTTCAGCAGCCCCAAACGCTTTCTGCAGAGAGCAGTGACGAGGAGAGAGATTGTATGGATCATCTCCCAGAACTTTTCCCATACATTCATGCATGACATTCACCTCTTGTTATGGCTGGAACTGAAGAGAGCTGTTCACAACCAGATTTTCATTTAAAAAGGTAATTTGTAAGCACAAGCGATGCTTAAATTTTAAAATGCGGTGACTAGTGCTGGCATTTTGAATTCCAGTCCCGATCCAGTGAGGCTGCATTAGGCCGCTGCCTTCTTTTATTGGGTGCCACTAGCCAAAATTTCAATTTGTGCCAGTTGCAAGTTTAAAATTTTAAAGGACTTCCTGTTGAAAACTGGGATCCAAAGGCACAGCCTGCGCTCAAGGGCACTCATGTAAGCACAGAAACACAATACGGATGATTCATCCTGACATTATTCAGCTGGGGGACAGAGAGAGAAGAGAAAGCAAGCAGACTTTCTTGCGGGACACAGTATTTCTGCTTTACCCAGCGCTTCCACATCCTGTAATTTTTTATTTATTTTTTTTTTTTTTCCAGAAACTTTCCTCTTTCAAACTGCTGACAGTTCTGGAAGGGCTCCCCGTGGTGCTTCAACAGGAAGGTCCAGACTTGCTTGGAAGCCGCATCCTGAGGCCGTGATTACCAGAGAGGAGTTGAGGGAGGCATCCCAAGCCTGTGAACAAACCACCTTCCAAGCCAAAACACATCCACACTTGGAAGCATATGGTAAATGCTCATAACCATGCACTGGGAGGACATGAAGAGGCTGAGGATCAGTGACTCTCACTTAATAATGTAATCAAGCAAAAAGCCAGAAGGCCAAGACAGAGCTGAAAACAGTGAGTTTAAATGCCATGGAAATAGAACAGTAAGAGCGCTACTGAAGCCCCAGTGTGTTATCACCACAGCTGGTCCATCTTGTCATATCCCTTGATTCCCACCATTAAGACGGTTACAAAGAGATTGTGGAAACACAAGAGATGCTCGGGCATGGACTTGCAGGGCCAGGCTGTACCTGCAGTCACACAGGGCTGCTCCCAACCTCTCCCTCTCACAGGAGACCAGAAAAGGGGAAAGCTCCCAGTTCGGCTCTGCTCCAGAGAACGCAGCAATGGTCTCGCTCAGTTGGTCTGTGGACTGCTTCTGGAAATGAGAGAAAGCAAGTTCCTGCTGCTGTGCAGGAGGCTCTGCAGCTATTATTTGTCCAAAGGAGCCCCCACCTCCTCTGTGAAACCTGCTTCCTCCTTAAACAACAAGCCCAGACTTGGCAGACCCTGGTTTGTCCTTCTTCTCTGGCATAACCAAACACCAGCCCTTACTTCTCCTCCCAAGCAAATTTGTGCTCTTGTCCAAGGGCAGTGCATAATTAACAGGTTTAGGTAGCATATCCCTTCAATTCTTTAAATGCTACCTTGCAGGAAATCATTTTTGATAAAAAACAGTTACACAAGAAAAATCTCCCTCCACCCGATACTCATGAAGTGCATGCTTCAAAGGGTTTGAAGATTATCTGCAAAGATTAGCAAGACTGCCCATTCTTTCTTAGCCTCAAGTCTGCAATGGTAAATTTTGTATAGACCTTTTAAACACTCACGCACACCACAAACATCTTTAACGGAGCTTGAAGGACAGACTTGACAACTTGCTCTTGACTCCAGCTTCACTCAAGAAAGTTTTGGTATCAGGGCTAGACACACCTAAATCTCTTATTACAAAGAGCTTTCTTTTTCTATTGCTAGATGGCCCCCAGACATACAGTGAATACCTATCATTAACTACATAGCTTCAAAACAATTAATAAAAGTTGACCAAATGTGTGTTTCAGACAGATAGTGTTGCACCAAGAAAGCAGGAGGTTCCCATTGCAATCCGAATACCTGCTCCGCCCTTCTGCTTTGCTGCCTGGGGCCGGTCCTCCAAACACTCACTTATCTGCAGTTGGATACACACAAATATGCCAACTGTTATCAAGTTAAGTACAAATACTCGCATTTGGCAGATAAGAGTCTTAGATACTGCAGTGCTTTATGACTCTTAAAAAAAAAAGACAAACCATCGTGATTTACTCAGTATTTTGCAGGAAAACACCCAATTTGAGCTTTATCCTTGGAACTCTTTGACTCCTCTGTGCCCTCATGACGATGCCAGCAATGCCTGGACATTCACAGGTGTTAAACATCACTTTATTTCCTTAAACCACCCCAGAGAGAACCACCCCATTACTACTGCAGTTTGTTAGACGCCGACCCAAATTTTCCACACACTATGGTGTAAAATGGGCATAGCAGCAACAGGCTGAAATTTCCCAACAGGTAGTGACATAGAAGGGACTCGAGAACACGGCTGCTCGGGCTGATTTCAAAATGAGATCTTGGAAATCCACAGGAGCCTGGCACCCAGCACGCACCTCTCGAGACCGATCTGACCCCAGCTGCAAACGGACCATCTCTGCTGCTATTTCCTCGGTGCCGTTTTATTAATGGCCAGGAGTCCTTCCATCTGCCGTTGCTTTGCTCCTACAACTGCGTGGTGCGGACTTTGGGGATGGTTAAGGCCCGAAGAAGCCCCCCGGAGCAGCCCCCCTGCCCACGCGCAGCTCTGCTCTTACCACTCTCGACACCAGCTCCCGGGATGTGCACTGAGGCGGGGGCCGAGTGCGGTGTGGGAAACCTCTGCAGTCACTGCAGCTTTTCCGAGAAGGAAAACACCACCAGATCAATAAGGTGAACAAATGCTGACCTGCTGGCTTAGTGAAGTGTTCCTGGAGAAAGTACTTCTGCAAATTATTTCAGTAATTTGGTATTTCAGAAAATTATTTCAGAGTAGCATTAGCAAGCTCCAAGCCATCTGCAGTCCCCAAGTTTGAAAGTATTTTGGAAGAGAAGCGCAGCCAGAGCCTCTAATATTGCAAAGACTCTGCCCTGTCCCTAGTAGAGAGCTACAAACCCAGCAAACCTCACCACGGCAGCAGTCCCTGCTCAGGAGAGAACTGTGCAGGGACAGGAAGGCTTCTGTCAGGATCAATTTACTTTGGTAAAATGCGTTTAAGAAGCTTTTCAGAAAAACATCGTCATGTTATGGATGGCTCTGACTATTCAGGAAAGTCTCCTGCACGCACTTCCCCCCAAGGGGAGAAAGGGTTTAAGGGCCCGTAAGGGCTTCTCTACCCTTATCAAGATAAAAAACCGTAACTAACCTCCTCTCTCCTCTCCTTTAGCCTCCTCTCCCCCTGCAGACGGCCCCCAACCCATCTTAAATAAACTTTGACAAAGAGCTACCTCTCACTTTTAATATAAGAGCAGATACTTCATGAAACTTAATAAAAGTAATACTCGTATTCTTCACCGAGACGTAAAACATGATAGATATGGATTGGTTGCCGTTTTTCATGAATCTGTTTAGAGCTTTAGTGGATATAAATTACAGTAAAGGGCCAACCGCAAGTTCTACTTGACTTGGCTTGCAGTAATGAGACACCAATCCTGCACAGAGCATGTCACCAGATGACATACTATTTTTTGTACTTATCATTAGTATCTATTTATTTCTTGCTGGAAGAATTTTCTGTGTATTTAGCTCTTCATGTTTGTCAGAGCCCTGGTTAACAACTCAGCCAGATACAGCTGTTTAGTCAAAAGCAAAGGCCAGGGACCAGGAACAACGATCCCTCTTTTTTGAGGCCTATTTTGTTTTTAAGGAAGGAAGATCTCAGACTTAAAGATAAGAATAAAAAAATGCTCTCGTTGAGACAGAATATGGTCCATGCATTGAACACCACTGCTAGGAGAGTGCCTCTTCTTTCAGTCACACTGAAATAGCTCATTTTCCACAGTCTGTTTGACCCACTTCAGTCTTGGCTCCCCATCATGAGCACATGGCTGTTACTTAAACACTTCTGTACATGAGCTCTTAGCATGTTGCCACCAGTTTCATCTCAGTAGGTACAAAATTTTCACATAAACTTTTCTCACTAGGGAACAGAGGCAGGAAGAACACTTCAGTCGCTGCAGGATTCCTTCTAGACCCCAATCCCCACCGAGCTGATCCCCAACCATCGAGTATCATGCTGGGATGGTCATGTGAGCCCAACCGATGCCCAGCAGGACGGGAACCAACTGCTCTCATCTCCCCTCACTTGAGAGCCCCTCTCATCCTTTGGGGCCCCAGGCTTGTTACGCCAAAGGCACTCGGGCAGAGGTTTTGTCACTAACGAGCCACTATTTGACACTGAAGATGGAGATGAGCCCTCTATTTAACGGTCAAACAATCATCCATGAAAGGCTACAGGGAGTGAATCTGGGGCAAGAGAGGTGCAGGGCTACATACACTCGCGTAACGCAGTGACGACGCCAGAAGAGGTGCGTTGAGACAGAGTAAGCATGGAAAGGGAAAAATCAGGAGGACAAGTGCAAATGGCAGTGAGGTAAGCCAGGCATGATGAAATCTCTCGGCTTTACGAAGGTTATTCAAATGACAGAAAGGATTAAATCTGATAGCAGCAGTCGGTCAGTCCGACAGCGGCAGCGCAGTGCAGACAGGCACTAAGGTTGCTCTGTGATCGCAAAGAGCAGGAGGCTGCTCAGCGCACAGCTGCCTATCGCTTATCTTAACGACCGCAGAAAAACCTACACTGGCTTTTGAAATTCACTGCAAGAGAGACACAAGGCAGAAGAACTTCAAAGGAGACCCCTGAAAGCAAATGGACTGAAAGACCAAGAGCTCCGATCCGATTCTCGGAACACACCCAAGCTTCCCCCTCAAACCAGAAGGGCGTCTGAGCATAAGAGGAGCTTTCCCTGAGCTTACTACTACACTATGTGATTAATTAAAAGAAAACACAGGGTAGGCTGGGGTATTCTTTTTCATTTGCAATTCTTCGTGAACTTCTCTTGTTAGGACCAAAAAAAATTCCCATTGTGTTGAAAGCAGTGAATGAGGAAAGGAGAGAGATGGGGACAGCAGAGAGTCTACACCTGCCTTAATGCTGTTGCAAGCTTCAGACAGGCACCTCTCTCCTTTACACACCTTAACCATCCAGCCACAGCTGGGGACAAACTTTTGAGCTGAAGGGCAGACACAATGATGCTTTAGATTATACTCTCTGTGAAGCAGCAAGTGCTGCAAATGTTTCATAAGAGGCAAAACGCATCAATGCCAACTCTTGCAATTGCACTGTGGGGTCCTGCTGCATGATGCTGCACACAGAGTGATGTGTTAGTGTTCTGGCTTCTTGATGCACGCATCTGGATGAAAATACTGACTTTTACCCTGATGGCCATGGAGAAAACTTAAGTTCAATGACCTAATTTAAGTATGATGAAATGCCCCGAAATGCCTGAAGACCGTTCCGGTATTTACACACATTCTAAAATGATCTCATGGCATTTTTGGAGCTTGACTTCTGTCTTTTAACTCCTGGAGTTGGTGATGGTAGGAAAGAATGAATATGCTTCAGCTTCCAGCAAGGAAGTACGATTGGCAGAGAAGTAGGCCAGGTGCTCTCAAACTTGGAGAATGCATCTAAGGCAGGAATTGTGATGGGTCCCTTTCCTCTTCATTGCCAGACTGGATGGGCAGGAATGAGGAAACCCCAGGAAGATCCACATACAGGTTGCAGGAGCTGCATGTTTTCATGGGACCAGGGAAAACGGACAACTCTACTGCAACCAGACAGATACGAGTGAAGGACAGAGGAAGAAAACAGGGTCCCCTCTTTGTGCACTAGGAAAGCTCCCTCAACGCACAGAGCTTCTGTGAGACATCCAGCTTCCCCCAGAGGTATCTCTAAAGCATTATGCGGGAGGGTACCGATAAGCAGACATTTGCAGTGTCCTTTCCAGACAAGATGACCCAAGATCAGTTATTATATTGGATACTGCTTACAACTGTCAGAGACATTACTCAGGAAATTGATCTTGACTTTATGCAATTTAAAGATCAATAGAAACCAGCAAACAATTAGTGGGCTATTAGTAATGAGGGTACATTGACACGCTCACCGACAGTCCCCTTGGGCTCGTAGATACACGCAGACCGTGTTCACATCCCCGTCACCTGTGGGTTGCCTGTACCCCAGCACACACAGAGCTCACACCAACCTTCATGGCTCCTCCAGAAGCTCGGCATTCTGCTAATTTAGACCAATTATTACCGTTTTTAACTCAGTGCCATCTTATACACATTCTCCTTAAGACACAAAGGGCCGTACCAATACCCAAGCAGCACTCAGCAGCTGCCTTTGGCATCCCTAACAAATGCTTCAGGAGCCAATTTATTATGAAAATTGATAAAGTCAATGACTGGAGGACAACCAGAATTCTAAATTACTGTTTTAATGAAATACAAAATAATATCAAATAAGCTTGTATTAACAAACTAATCTTTCTCAAGATGCCTAGAAAAGCACAGGATTACACGTTCAATTGTTTTCACCTTAAGAATTGACCATTACAAGAACCACCCTACCCTTTCCTATATGAAGTCTTGTTTTTCCTTTTTTCTTTTTTTGCCACTTACAAATTTCACTTTAACTTCCTGTTGCCTCTCTGGCAAGCAGGGTCTGAATAGACACAAAAACTGTCCCACGAGACTACCTGTATTTTCTTCCAATCTGGCCAGTCATTAGATCATCCTATTTTCTTATTTCTAAACTGCCATTACTTTGAAAATTCCGTATTTCATCAGGGTCTCACTCTAAGAATAGAATTCTAAAAAGAATTCATGAATGTAGAAAATGTAGCTTGATTTCCTTTTCTTCCCTGAAAAAAAGAGAGTCATTGACAGTGCTTTCAAAGCAGATGACTGTCCAGCCACAGGTGAGCAGAAACTTGATATGCAAACCTCTCAAATATATTTAGAATCTTTTTTTTTTTTTTTTTTTTTTTTTTTTTAAGGAGTCTATACATCTCAAGAGCAGAGAACAAGATGAAAAGCCTCCTAAGATTATTTATAGTTGCCCAAGTCACACCTGCTCTGTTACTGCATTCTCTCCCCATCTTCTTCCACGTAAGCACTTCAGTTTTAGCCTGAAATAGCTTGGAGAAGTTTTACAGAATAACAAATGCCCAAGGACACCAAAGACCATAAGAAATTCTGCCTAGGGTGTAATCGCAGGTGCTATGGATGGCTGGTTTACTGGTGGCTTCGATTGCCAGAGATGAGAAGGGATTTAGCGAATCTTTGACTGTTGCCCTCAGATCCAAAGCAAAATCACAGGCAAAAAAACTTCTCCACTAGACAGGCCTATTCACCCTTTCAGGATGTTTTTAAGAGATATTAAAGAGAACAAACACAGAAATACACGTGAGAAAATCCACTTGGAGCCAAAAGAGGCTAACAGGGACAAAGAGGAGTGGATTTTTTGGACAAAATCTCTGAAAGACAAATGTCAAATCAAGTGACTGAAGCAAAAATACCACTGCTGCCTTACAGGCTGGTCTTCCCATTTCCTTGCTGATTTGTCAGAAACACATTAATGCTGACATATAGAAGATGACCCTCTAATAGACATGACCTGAAATACCCAAAATCCTTTCGGGGATCTGCACATGGGGGAAATCTCATCACTTCTTGCGACACAGCAAAGGCAGAGATTCAAAGCTCAACAAGGACTTTGTCTTTCTCACTTTCAACTTACTGTTGAGCTAAGAGAGCTACAGCTACTCTGTTCCTTTGTCACTGACATTGCAACTGTCAAACAAATAAATAGTGATGTTTCCAAAGAATCACACGTTGGGAAGAGAATATCAAGGAAATTAGAACACTGAGCAGGAGCCCGGCTGTTAAAGGCGGAACGTCAAAAAATGACTTGGCAATTCCGCCTGTGAATGCAGCTGTGCGGTCAGTAAATACAGGCACCGTCTTTGCATTTTATTCCTATTGGCACAGCTACCAAAGGAAGAGCTGCTAATTTTAACAGATTCCTGCCAAGTACAGTGAGGGGAATAGCCCCATTTGTGGTGTTGGTGGATTTCGTTAGATGGTACCATGTTTTAAAGTCCCCAAAGATCTGTCTAATAATGAAGTCTACACACTCAGATGTTGGTATTGGCAAGTTCTCTGATTTAAACGCACTTGCCCCTTTGTGGAGCTACAGTAAACAAGCTGTGCTTTTGCATTTTTGATGTGTGTGGTAAAAGCAATGTGATACAACATCAAAGCAGCTCCCAAAGCATTGCCCACAATCTCTCTAGCAAGAGGAGCAGAAGGCACTATCAGCACCTGGGGATAAACAAGACAGAACCCTGCTGATGTGCTCCAGCCTGAGCCGAAAAAGTTAACTTTCCTCGAGATTAAGCACTCAATGATGTGACTCAGTGATTACATTTCAGCAAGTTGTGTGCAGTTTCTTTGTATGCCAAATGTAGACTGGCTGACTGCAGCAAATTTAACTAAACTGCTTGGCAGCATCCAGTGCTGAACAACATTTCTTCTCTTCCCTGTGCAAAGACATGGTCCAGCTCACACCATATCCAACAGGAATTGACAATCAGTGCTATTTCACCTACCTGGTCAAATCCTCAATTTAGCATCTCCAGTCATGATTCTGTGAATATTTCCTTCCCAACGCAACTAGTTCTGTTACAACCACCAAGTCTTGAGATGTTGCCCTAGCCAGCAGCTCAAAAAGGGCTGAACTGCAGAAGGGCCGAGAGGAGCATCACACTGCAAAGATCCAAGCGCGGGCACACGCGGTCTGCCAAACAGAGGACTGAGAGGTGTCTACATGGCAGTGTAAGAGGACTTCACTTCAAGATGCAAGATGATGCAGAACTTGTTAATCCAGCAGAAAAGGTGTCTAGAGAAGAATCAGTGGCTGAAAGCGGACACTAGAAAAATTCTCATTGGGAAGAGGGCACCTATTTGGAACAGTGAATGTGAATGCCACCTGGAACAGGTGATTCCAGGAAACAATGAATTCTCCAACTCTTAGCATCTACAGATCAAGGCTGCATCTCTTCTTGGAATATATAAATTTTATTGAGCTCAATGCAGAGAGTGCCTGAGAAACCTAATGGCTCACAATGCACACAAGATGGAATTACATGAACTAGTGATCCTATTTCTTCTGAAGCTCAAGTGTCCATAGGCTGATGGTGATGGGAACACTTGCATGAGAAATACCCAAATACTGAGAATCTGCACCACTGGGTCAACTTTTAGTAAGAAATGCTCCTAAAAAACATAATCTGTGTGATATAATGCATCCTAGCAATGCAAGATGACCTACATCCTCATTTAAAAAGAGAAACAGTGAAACCTAGGGAACTCATGACCCGTGAGTTTTACTTTTAAATAAACTATTTATTTTCTGCAGGCTTAGCTAATGAACTGTTGCTGTCCAAACCTAATGATAGTACTTTTCTGTCTCTAGAATTTCACACATCTAATGAAATCTTCTCTCTCATAACTATGCATTCTTTGTTTTTCCTGTTTTACTGATAGGAAGAAATTGTATTACCCCTTAAACATAGAGGTCACTAATAGGATTTGGGGAAAGGCCATTTTAGCAATTTGTTTGCAGAAGCAAAGCTATTTCAAAATACAAAATATGAAATTCTTCAAGTTAGTTTTAGGTTAAAAAAGAAGAGCAAACAAATACAAAAATGGTCCTCAGACTTGAACGAAAACCTGCTTATCTGTAAATTGTCCTTTCTTGAGTAGTCTCTCAGCAGTTTTGGCCTCAGGGAAGGTCTGGAATGACAGGGCTGCTTTCCTAGTAAAGCGATAAAATACGATGGGACAGATCATCATCTACTGTAAACAGGCAACTCTCCAAGACTTACACATTAGCTGATAATCCAGCACGGTATAATTTTACACATATGGATTTCATATAGATAAACCAATTCAAGGAAAGTTTTGTATTTTAAAGAAACTGTGTACATAAAAACACATTATTTTGGCTGGTAATGCTGAAAATGGACATTTCCCCATCTTCCTCCTAGCAGCTACAAAGTAGAGGACATTTTGTGATTCATTTCTTATTCTCCAGTTCATCTGCTGGGCTGTTCTGAGGACAGCAGCCCAACTTGCACCGGCAATTATTCTGAATCAAGAGGATGTCTTTAACGAGCCAAGACTCTATTGCTGACCTGCTTCCAACTCATTAATGCCTTTTCAAGTCTTTGCCATCGTTCGCTTCCACATCAAGTTGCTCACAGATGCACTTACTGGTACCACGGCACTTCGCTAACAAATGATACGGCACATAGCGCTCAGCCTGGAGAGATCGTGCTCCAAAATTAAAGCTACACTTTATAAGCGCCTGTGGAGTGACAGTAAACTCCTTCAGGTCTTGACTGCTTATTAAATCAGCAGCACCTCACTCAAAACCTGCACAGTTGTCTGAGTCTATTACAATTCTTCACCACTGCCGCACTGGTCTAATGACTACGTTCTTTACTCTTGAATAATTAACAATATCCTTGCAACATAAAAACAGCCATACTGGCTCAGGCCAGAAGTTCATCTATCCTCCTATCTCTGACGGGCACTGGGATGAGCGCCAAGGGAAAAACAAGGATCCTTCCCCTGCAATACGCTTCCTCCTTCCAGCAATCAGCAATGTAAGGACTTCCTGAGCTGCAGGTCGCACATCATCTCAGAGCTGCCGACAGTCACATCCTACCAGCCGCTCTCCCCATCTGCCTTCACACACTGGGCTTCTTCATAACAATGTCTAGGAGCAGAATCATTTCATCTTCTGAGATTTCTGACTAACCAATTACACATAAATGCAGATGTTATCATGCACTTGTAATGAGCTCTGATAATGGTAATTTCTCCTGTTTATACAGAAGCACAGTTATTGCGAAAATATTTCTGATTTTGTCACACGCAAATGCCAGGTGTGCTACAGACAGAAATATACTTTTCCTGGTGGTTTAAAATTTATTCACATATTGATTCCCCTTGTTATTATCCATTCAATTATGCTAAAGCTTACTAGATTCGCTAATCATCTGGACACACACTAAGAGCCATATGTCCGCCCGAGTCTAAATCAGGGATCTCAGATGTGTGTGCTACTGCCTGGAAGAACACTAAGCATTGGTTTCACATTTTTCCTGTATTTTGCATGGTGGACTCAGTGCAATCTGGCAATACCTCCCCACATAGGTGGGTGAGGTTGATGGTGGAAGCCTTGCAAACATCGGAGCTGCCAGGCTCCCGGCGTTTCTCCTGCCCAGGTTTTGCTGGCATCCCCACGCCGACAGGCCCGGAGCACTACGACGGCCAAGTGCTTTGCAAGAAGATAAATGGCGTATTTATGCAAGAAGCGCACGCCCCGTTCTGGTAGCTGCCTGGGGCGAATCACACATTCATCATGCTCTCCCCCAGAGCAAGGGGATGCCCACCCATTCCACAATATATTCCGATAGCCTAATACTATCACAAACATGCATTCTACCCACCGGGAATCACGAGCGAGAGTTGGGTTTGGTGCGTCTTCCCACCATGGGGAGGGAAGGCGCCGCGTTAACGTGCGCGGCGCCACGCGCTCCGCTCTGCGGCACAGGCCTCGCTGCCGGGCCAGCGCGGCCGCTGCGGAGAGCCCGGCAGCCCCGTGTGCCGTTCCTCATCTTCTCCCTTGAGGCGTCGGTAATTTATTACGGGGCTGTGCTAAGACGTGTAGATCTCGTGAATGATGCAGCGTCCGCAGACAAACCCTTCCCGCTGCTTGAAAGCCGGGCTGGCCACCAGCGCGCACAAAGCTCAGACTCTTCTGAGGACCTTCCCAGGGCCAAGAGCGACCAGAAAACAAAAAGCCCTGAAAGTTGCAAATAAATTTGCTGGTAGCTTTAGCCCAAGTTTCTGCGGGATTTCTATCCTATTCTGCTCTGCCTTACCCAAGAACAACCTCCCCTGAAGCTCCTGTTCACCAGAATGCTAAACGCAACATCAACAGAGTACCCGTCTGCTCAAGTGTCCTGCCAAACAGAGGCCTTGGGACACGTCTCATTGCAAAAAGAGGTGTCTCTGCACTGAAACTCCTACATTAGACCATTAGTTTCAGCATAAACCCTGCTGGAGATACATTCCTGTAGTTCCCACACAAACGTATCTAAGCGAGGTCACCCTATTTACAGACGGGGTACACCACAGCCACCCGGGCTGCAGTAGAAGAACCAATTCCAGGGAGATTCTGCACGGACGCTACTGCAATACTGTAGTCCGTGATTACAGTAAGACTGTAGCACAGTATTCTTATTTCTTTTTATGGAGAGAACATACTCTCACCAGAGAAGGCAAACACAGTTATCAAGACCATCTATCACTGCTTTATCGAGACAAGGAACGTGTCCCATCGCAAGACAGACTTGAAGGAACATGGCAGAGAGAGAAAAAGAGAACCGAGGAAGAAGGATGAGACCTCCTCCTTGCCCATCAGGATGCAAATCCTTCTTTTTATACTCAAACTGTAAGTAAATCTAGATGAATGTTCTCCAAGGGAAGAATAAAGTTGCTGAAACTCTTCATGAAATCCACCTGAATCTACCAAACAGTAGTAATTGGAAATGTAAATAAGTGACACTTGATTTTCATCGGACTTCTGCAGGGAAAAGTAAAGACCTTTTAGCCAACAGAAGAGGTGCATGCATGGGAAGGAAGGCTGGTGTTTTATTTCCCTCTGACTGAAGGAATTTGCAGGCCTCCCCATCAGGCCCAGGATCTCCAGGACAGACCCTCCAGCAGTGAGCACTGCTGTCTCACCCCTCTTCTCGGAGCGCTTTTCACCCAAACCGATGCCCTGTGTGACAGGGAGGCTCCCACGGGGGTTTAGGGCACCCTTCAGGGAAGGGGGACTTCAGTCGGGATTTGATTCCCCCAGAGCCCCAGTGGAAGAGATGGAGTGTCCGTCCTCATGGGCACATCCAGTGCTCTGGGAGCAGCAGCTGGTTTGCTAGGAGGACCGGGCAAAGCAGAGCAGCACCCGCCTCTGCGGGGCCATCGCACTGTAGCCAGGCCCAGGCACCCACCTCTTTGGTTCAACTATTAAACTTAAAAAAAAACAACAACAACAAAAAGCTTTTTATGGCAGTTATTTGTGGCAGACAACATCTTCTGATGTGTTTGGACACCTTTCCTAGTTGCATCTTGAACACGAGAAGAGCACCCAGATACCATCACAGCGCATATTAAACATGGTCACAAAAAGCATCGCAAAGAAGGGACGGCTGTGCAAAGTCAGGAACATGAAAGGTAGGAATGAGCAGAATTAAGATTGTCTCAGCACCATTAACACGGCCTCCTTGTGCAATTGCATTACCGCACAGTCTAATTACACGAACATGTTATATTTCTTCCGCAGAGCCATTGCCTCATGCATTGCACAAGATGAACCGTGTCCACTTCAGAGCAGCTACTGCACATTTTGTTCCCCTCCCTTTGTTTTTGGTATTGTCCCATGCATCATTTACTTCCCACCATTCAAACATAGCTCTGAAGGCAGAATTATTAATTTCCTCGTCATGTTTTCTACAAAGTTAATTGCTCTGGTTTCTAAGGCTTCCCAAACAGTAACAATTCGAACCCTCACAACATCTGAGAAGCAAGGTGGGGGTGCTGAATTTGGTCCACGTAAAATTGCAAGGCGTGATGCAGACGATCACTGCAAAGTCCATTTGGATTGAAAACTGTCTCAGGCAGTGATTTTCTTTTTTTATGGTAAAGTGCCGTGTGTATCAATAAATCTATACTGAGCAGTTCTAACATTAGAAGATGTCTTTTTCTAAAAATCCTGCCATGGATATATGCCTTGATGTCACTCAGAAAAATACCTCACAGAATTGAGAAATGTATTTCCTGTTATTTATATGGAAAAGAGAAATCAGTGGAGATGAACTAGGCAGCAATGCTTAGCCAAAAAGGCAGCCTAGGGCCAGCTCCAAATTCCACTGACATGCAAAGAATTCCCACTCTCATGGGATGGGCTAATCAGGCCCTCAAAGCTGATGTTACATTTTTGCTGAAAATAGGAAAATAACCTTCATTCGAGTGCATTTTCTGCTAGAGCAAAGGTCTAAAGGTTTCTTTACACCAAGTGGCCTGGTCTCTGTTTTAAAATCTTTTCTGCAAGCCACACAGGAACGGTGCTTGCCTGGGATTTAGAAACATCATTGTTGCCAGCACAATTTTAATCACAGGGTAAGTGGGGTGCAAAATGGGATTTTTTGGGAATAGCCTCTGTACTGGATGAATATTACAGACAAACTTCTTAGCTGGGTGATTTTGTGACCTCTTTGCAGAAACCATTTAATATATTTATACACAAAACCACAGAGAACATTCTTTTAGTGTCAGAGGAGAAAATCCTTTGCAGAAGGTTTGAAGTACTGGTCAAACCTTGTTAATTAGTCAGGCTGGCAGCCTGTCAGATGAATTATACGAATTTGCAGGTAATAGCTCATTAACAAGAAATAGCAACTGCTAATTATAACAAGGTCATGAAAGCAATATCATTCCAAATTTATGAAGGAATTAAAAATAATAAGGCAAGTGTCTTTTCATCTGAATGCAGATTAAATGAGTACTAAATGTCTTTTCTCAGCATAGGATAGTAAGTTCTGGTAGATGAAATTATAGCCAGCTATCTCTTTTATTGGAAGATGAGATTAAGTTAGATAGGCCCCACTAACTTAACTTTACCTGTTGTTCATCCATGCATATCAAACCGTAACAAGTACTACTCAGTGCTTACTAGCTCTCCACTCGATACTATTTTCTTTGCCAAGCCCTTTGCAAGCAGCCATGTTTGCAAGCACAGAATTTTGCTTTCTAGATCATCTGGTCAGTGGGCGCAACTGCCACTAAACACCACGTCTGTCCTGCTTTACTCCACTCTGCAATTTGGTTTAGCCCCAGATAATGCAACTTTTTTGAACTAACAAATGACAGTTTTCGTCTAGAAGCCCTGCTGGATGGTTTTCCACGAGGATTAAAATGTCTCTTTGGAACAAAACAGCCTCTACAAAATGTTTTCCCCAGTAGCTGAGCGAATGGTGGGTTTTTGCTGCTTCGGTGGAAGATACTAACATGGGACCGCCTGAGTGAGCCAGGTCTGAAACACTCAAAATAAAATAAAATTCTTACCGCTCAGGAAGAGCTCTATAGAAATGTCCTCAGTACAAGCTGCAATCAAGGAACAACTAAACCAGTATTAGCAGGCAAAAAGCCTTATTACTCTTAGAGATTAAAAGGCAGAGTCAAATGCAAATAACACTTATCCTAGTATAACAGATATAGTCTCCATTTACCCCTGGATGCCTCACATGGTTTTAGCTTAGAGCTGTGCACTCCCAAAAGCACTTTTGTGCCTGTAACAAAACATTTCCCCTTTTATCCCATTACATTTATCAATTTTGTTTGAACAAGGACTTGCTTCTCCAACCAAGTTACACTCGCAATTAGTACCGACTTCTGCCAATGGCAATTTTTTCCGATGCAACTAAGCTCCCAAATCAAATTGGAACGTTGTTTTCTTTCCTTGCTGTTCCAGAGGCTTCATAGAGAAATGCGACGCAGTTCACTCAAGCTGCTGAACGCGAGAGGCACAATCTGCCCAACCACCCTGTGCCCACTGCAAACCGCTGCAAAGTGGGAAGAGCAAAAAAACATTTTAGGTTTATTACCAACGTGAGGATTTTGTTTACCTTGAAATGCTCGGCCTCAGTTTCTTAACAGACAGGAGCCTGGAGCCACCAAACAGGGAGCTACTACTGCCCTGTCCCACACAGTCCCCACGGTTAATTTATTATTAAATAAACCCCTGAGGTTTATTTAATAGCTGATACTTAACATATTAAACATGGTAAGAGGTGCCCTTGCACATCCCAACAGGAAAACAGGACATACCACTTTTAATGAAGGTATAATGCATATTCCAAGCACTATCTTGCTGATTTTAATCAGTAAGCATTTAATGTCACATTTTTTCCTTGAAAATGCAACCCCACTTACGGTCTGATATTCCCCCTTGCTTACAGCTGTATTTTGTACAGGTAAACCCATGAGCCGGTGTTACTTGTGTGACTGGTGCTCAAGGGCAGGGAGAGGAAAGGGAAACCCAATCAGGAGAACTGCAACCAATGTAGAGATGCAGACTAAATTAGTGATAAGGATTTATCTGAAATGGCTCTAACTATGAAAGATAGTAATAAATAATGCAGACACCTGAATTTATGGGTGTTTTTTATCTGAGAAATTCGCAATCCACTGTGGTCAGTGATTGCTTTTCCCACTTAAGGGACAACACAAGCAAGGCCCAGAAGGATTATCCATTTGTCCTATGGCAGCCTGGGATATTGGGGATGCTGGGATGACGGAGCACCGGAAATCTATTTTTCCCGACAGTTCTGTAGCCAGCGGCTGCCTGTCCTTGCACAAACCCACGGGTGCAGTTTCCCCACCTGCAGCAGGACAGACTCCTTGGTGCAAAGCCTTGAGCTGTCCCCACCTAGAGATGGGCAGCAGATTTGCCTCGAGGCGGCCTCTCCAGTACAGCAGGCACGAGCTGGAGCTGAGAAGTCCCTCTGGATTTCCCTTTCCTTGGCGGAATCGCTCCCAGGTCCCTGTGCCCTGCTCTGCAAGGCTTCTGGCACAAGCCTGTGGCCTCCTGAGCCAAGTGACACCAGTGCACAACTGGTGACGCCTGCGGAAACTGCTTTTTGGTATCTGAGAACCTCAATTTTGTAGACTCCATCCGAACACCCTTTGTCAAAGCTTATTCATACCAAAATCCCACCAAAATCAGCTAGTCAGACAAGATCAGGCCTGCAGTTACTAAGCCCGAAGCACCGAGGATGGCATTTTCAAGGTCTATATTCACCGACTACAACAAATTACTCTCCACTGAACTTGCATACGTTTGGGTATTTTGTTTTATTGATGGCTTTAGAAATTTTTAAACACCTGGCTCTTGATACCTAAAAAGGTTTAAAACAGAATATTTATGGAGGAAAATAAACACTCGCACGGATGAGTGGGGCCTTTGTGTGCTAACTAAGGAAAAGTTTGAGCACTCACTGAGATTAGTTGCAAACCTACTAATTTCAGGGCTCAAGCCTGCAGGGACATAGCACAGAAACTCAGAATGACTTTACCTTTCAAGCTTTTAATCTCTTTAAAATTCTTTTTCCATCTGCATAGTTCTCTTGACCAAATTCACAGCATATAGCTTATACACGCTCGGCTCCCATTTGACCTCAGTCTTTAGTAAGTATCACTAAAAACATTACTATACCCATAAAAATGGATAGATTTAAAGGAAAACCATAGCATGTTCTTATTGATAAAAGTGAATAAATTGATAAATCACAAGGAGGAGAAGCCAGTCAGTGGTCTGGATCCCGGCAAGCCGACTCCAGCACGTTTTAGTATAGCCAGATGCAAGGTTTTAGAGGTAAGAAATGCAAATCTACCTGCCGGAAGGGAAACCCTCTATCTGAATATATATTTTCACTTTAAATGTGAAAGATTGAGAGGCAACAAGGAGATGTAGGAAGGCATATATATAGTGTGTCCATGCTTCATATGGAACAAACTAGGCAGGACACAGAAAACGGCCCCAAAACCTCGGCTACTGGAGAGAGAGAAA
>VZSV01000011.1:1020627-1052306 GCA_013398735.1 Nothocercus julius | reverse complement strand
AGAAAATCCTGGAGTAGACCAATATATTTAGCAGCTGCAATTCAAGCTACCATTGATTTCAGTGGGACTGGACCTCAGCTCCCCCGTCACTGCCGTCATATTTTCCCCATCATTTTCACTTCCCTCTAAAAGCAGAGTTTTGTGCTGGCGGCGACAGCCAGGGCAAGACGCGGAGTGAGTCGGGGTCAGTGCAGGAGCTCAGAGCTCCCCGCAGCAAGCGGCACTGGGGAAGAGATGGGAAGGTGGGGCAGACATTTCTCCTGGCTTCTTTCCAAAGGGGATCCTCAAGATACTCTAATGTCTTCAGCCTCAGAAGCAGCCCAGGAACGCTATATATGAGACTGACTGCTGCTCTTCCATCTATTTAATGTTGCTGGTGTAATATCTCTACCCATTTTGTGATCCGAGTTCTTATTTATACTTGTAAATCTGTGCTTAACATTTTATATTATTATAGAAATAAGCTTCTTTTAAATATTCTGCTTTTTTATTTATTTTTTACTAAAACATTCAAATCCTTGCTGGCTTAGTTTCTGAGAGCAACTTCCAACCCTTTTTTCGCTTCTGAAATAATGCTTCTGTTGTCTGCAGCATTTTGAAGGTGCTTTATTCTTACACCTGGGTCCTTTTGGGTTACTTGCAGTGTGCTGTCTTAAGTTGCTCTATGGTCACTCAAAGATGAATTCAGCAATCATAGGGTTTATCATTAGTGAACAGAGCGGTCTCTAATTACATACCACAACATCCAGGGCCCTGTCCTCTGCTAAGCCACCACCCTCTTGCAGAGGACCAGAAACAGCACCTGAATTCCTGCTCTTCACGCTGCTGTCACTGCAGGTTTTCCCTCGGCGTGAAGCCTGGTCCTTGAAGCCTTTTGGGGAGTGTGCATAGGTAGCCTTGGCTTTGGGGGTGCATAAGTAGGTCTATGTGCTGGTGCTCTATGGAGAGGTGAACTGACCCCTGCAGGGACTACAGCAACCTGCTTACAGGCTGCAAACCTCTTGCAGAAGAGTCTGCCCCGCTCCGCTAGCCAACAACCTCCAGCAGCTCATCTAGGCTGACTAGCCAGAGAGAAGGAACTGGAATTTTAAATTCATAATTACAGTCATCAACAATATTGCAAGGCCGACTTAACTGCACAGATCTGGCTGCCACCATCACCAGCCACCTCCCTCAGCATCCCCAAATCCCTGCTGCTGGAGCCACTGAATTTGCAGCCGCCAGCCAGGTTAGGAGTCGCTGCAGGAGAAGCCGTGGCCCCTCCGGCATCTCCCAAGTAACCCAGGCCTGCCAGAAGCTGCCCACCCTTTCCTAGCGTATCAGAGCTGGAAAAACCTGCAGACATTTCCAAGGCAAACAGATCAGTATCTCACAAGTGTTTTATCAGCTCAGAGCAAGGTTAAATTCCCTATCAAGCATCATTCATTAATAAATCTCCTGATCTGGCATATATCTGATGGCTGGTACATCTCCATTTAACCTTCCACTTCATACCAGTATCTGTCCAGAGCAACTCCCCAGCTTTTAACCGGGGCATCACATCTCCTTCCTTCAGCAAAGCACCTCCTGGAAGCATTAGCACTTCCCCGGAGCCTGGGCAACACTGTGGATGCGCAGGCGCTTCACCCTGTGCACCCAGGTCATATGAGCAGGGCACACGCGATTCTCTAACACCCACGAAGGCATCAGAATAACCTGCCCCATGGAATAAATCCTTTAAACTGGACTGGAGTTCTCCTTTAGGAGAGGGAAGGCAGATGGATCTGTCTTCAGCCAACTGAGACTGGCTGCTCTGGCTGTAAAATGCAAACCTCAGCCATAATAACCAGTACACTGGTTTATTTTAATTGCCTTCATTAGGATCAGATCAAGCTCTCCTCAGTCTTTGACTTCACATCACTGCCTTTTACTCATCCCAACACAGAGTCAGCACCTTATTCCCCCAAAACAGCAGGATATTCACAAAAACAGTTCTTAAAAAGACCATATATCCAAAGCTATTATTTTTCTTCTTCTTTTCAACGAATTCTCAATCAAATAATAAGTTTTCATTTTTTTTCTTCAAACAGGCTATATCCTTCAATCTCTATCTCTGAGGAAATTATTTTTGTATAATAACAGCTGCACCATGCCTCCCAGTCCTTCTCCTTCTGAACAGCAAAACATGGTTAAAGATTATATGAAAAACAATCTATCTTTCTATCTGCTTGTGGCTGCATCTCACCGGTTCTCTTCCCTAGGACTACTTGTCAAGCAGCTCCTTCCCACATACATTTAAAAAACAAAGTTTAAAAAGTTTATTTGTACTTTTTCTCCAGAGGCAACAATTTCAGAAGAGCTGTTCTTGACAGGAGAACAAACATTTAAGACCTGAACCCATTGCTCTCATATTCATGACAAGAATAAGGATTCATAGTCAGCTTGAACTGAAAGAAGTTACTTGTCGACTTCCAAAAAGTAGGAAAGGTTATAGGAGGAAAGAAAAAAAAAAAAAAAAAGAGAGAGAGAGAGAAAACCAAGAGCAAAGCTTTTGGCTCTGTGGTCTCCTTATTTAACTACAGTGCAGCTCAACAGCTTCTGAATTCAGTTTTGGCTCCAAGTTCCTAGTTTGTCTGACACTGACTAGAGATACATTTTTGAAGACCCTAAGGGAACACTGACTTTGCCCACCGACGTCTAAGTTGCTAACGTGTACAGCCAAACACCACACGTCCACTGCATCCCAACGCGGCGTTAGACACAGGCACCAGCCAGTCCTTTCCTTTCAGGCTGGAAGGGGCTGACCTTGGCCCTGCTCCGTGCTCCCGTGCCTTCCTGCACAGGGAGGCGCTTTTGGACCAGGGCTCAGCGATTCCTGCAGCTTTCACTTGCAAGTGACCACTAGCAAAAGGACCTAGTAGTTTTATGTTAGAATCACAAGCAGATAAACCACTTCATAGTAGTAAAGGGCATCTTATACTAGCATAACCAGGCCTAGTTTAGGGCTTCTACTAGTTAAAACAAAAACACAATGCAGCGTAGCAATCAAACTGCCACTTATTTCTTCACCTCTTTCTCCATCAACATCTTTTTATCTGTCAAAACTTTTTGCACAGATCTGACTTAAGCTGGGCAGCTTTTTCATGTATTAGGAACTTACTACAGAAGATCTTGGATTCATTCTACTAATGGGCAGTGGTGAGAGATCCATCCAAAGCCTCCTGGCATCAGCAGTGGTGCTGGCGTGGGTGGGTTTCGCCTCTCCAAAGAGCTGCCACTGTTCAGGAGAGAGGCTCAGGAAGAAGGACACGCACCTTTTTAAAGCTGACAGCTGTAAAACAAGGCTCTGGGCTGCAAGGAGAAAGACCCCTCGAAGGCAGGTGCACCCTAGCAATCAAATGAGTCACAGGTTTTCTCTTAATTCCAGCTTTTTGCTTCCCCAGCTCCGCACCTGGCAGTGGGCGGAAGGGACTCGGTGCCATCCGCAGTTAAAGCTGCAGCACTCCGGAAAAACGGAGGGATGATGCGGGGAGCCAAGAGGAACGAGGGAGAATCAGAGGTTTGGTAGAGGCCAGCACAGGCCAAGGCGAGCTTCTTCTAGCAAGTTCATCAAGAGCAGGGCTAGCAAAGGACACAAAATTACAAAATCGGATGAAAAAAACCCCTATTTGTACTGTTTCAACTACTTTTTATTAGTCATCCCTGAACGACACAGTGAATTCTGCTGTATTTTACAATTCTCTTAGGATGACCTAATTGTATAAAAAAAATAGTGAAGTCATTGAGGTCTAATCAGATGGCCATGTGATTACCTCATTCACCAGCAGTTTAAAGCCAGTTTTTATAAATAGCTGTAAAGGCCTTTGTCTCCCGAGGTCTATTTCGGGGTACGTGCACGGCCAGCCTGAGTCACTCCCGCTCTGCTAGTCAGCGAAAAGACACGCTCCCATAGGACACTGAGCTCCTATCTAGCTGCTGCTTACATTTATAGTCCAGAAAGACTGCCGTTATTTATTTATTTATGCCCATTGCGTACATTTAGTGCCTGGGGACAAGCGAGCTAGGTGACACCAGTGTCAGACCCGCCCAGAAGCTATTTTTACAAAACCCAGTTATTAACCCCAATTTTTTTGCTGTAGAGACAAGGCACATCCCCTTATAGACCTGCTAAACGTCATGCTCTAATACAGAAACATCCTCTTTTAAATTAATAAAATAATTCTTCCCCCAGAAAGGCTGACGCCTACAGAAGGGAAGGGGAAACACTTAGAGCTACCGAGAGCTTTACAATAGCCTCTACACTGACTTCTACACTGCAGCTGACGCTGTGGGTAAATGGCAATCTAAATAGAAGGCTTACAAATCTTAGTAAAAAATAAGTTTGATTATGAGCAAAATGAAGGGCTTCAGTAGCTCTAAGAAAAGCAACTGTAAAGTATAATTCTGCTCTAGGTATTGATTAAATCTGGGCTACAAGAGAAGACAAACTTGTAACCAGGGAATGAAAGTACTAGAACAAAATTTGATGCTTAGCAGATTTATGGTTTCCTAAATCCATTTTCCATGATTATTGCTGTAATTCTTTGGAAGCTGATTAGGCAAAAGCAGATACAAGTCTTGACACACATGCACAAATATAATTAAAACATTTGACAGGTCCCACTAAAAGTTCCCTGTTGAGGGACAAGAAAGGCAGCTTGTCCCAAATATTTTTCAGCATCTAAATCATAAACAGATCTACTACTACTAGAGTTAAAACGGAGCTCTGCACCACAGGGATTAGCTCTAGTGACAAAATTGTAAAGACCTGGAGCTGCCAAGGCCCTGGGTGCCCGTACAGGGCCTGGAGAGCGGCCGAAGCCTCGTGCACCTACAGCGGGACCCAGGGCCGCAGGGACAGGCAAAGCTCCCAGGTGCTCATTACCTGGCTTAAAACGGAAGAAACACATCGCTCACACCAGATACAACCACCGTTTAAAAGGAGAGAAAAAAAGGAAAAAAAAAAAAAAAAAAAAAAAAGGAAACAAAAAACCACACACAGAGGAACACTTGATGTCATTTAAAATTTCACTTGTTCTAAATGAAGCCTTAAATATTTAATTGCAGGATGCATTTGTGCTCAGGAAATGCCCAAGATTAATAACGTGATGAAGACATCAGCCCTCACCGCTGCCATAAGTAGCTTCAGATGCAAAACCCCGAGCGCTGTGGGCAGCGCGAGGCCGACGTCGGCTCCAAACCCCGGAGCGCCCGAGCTGCAGGGCAGCCGTCGCCCTGAGGCCGAGGGCACCTCCGCGCCCTGCCGAGCACCCAGCGAGCGGCGGCGCTTGGGAAAAGGCAGATAATCCAGCTCAGGATTAGCAGCTCCCGCGTGGCCCTGGAGTTTATTCAACTACGTGCAAGGCGCTCTGCCCTTAATCCAGCTTTTGTACCATTTTTGGCTTTTGGCCCATTTCCACTTCAAAGCTGTTTTTCTGATGACTATCTCTCCCTTAAGGAAGAGGGCCCATGTCCTCATCACAAGGATTTTCTCTGCGTAGCCAGCAGGGATCCCCCACCTACCTCCTTAGCACAGCAGAAACACCCCCAGAGCCAAGTGGGATCAGACAAATTTATATTGTCGCGGAACAGCAATATCCCCAGGCTGGCCCTTCCGCAGGAGCATCCAGCCTCCTCGGGGCACCGTGACTGCGCCCCAGGCAACAGACCCAGTACTAAGATAAATCACAACTAGCACTAGCTGTTTTTAATCCCCTTCACAGGCCAGGGAGGGCTACTCTCTGCCTTCCTACGTGGGACAGAGCGAAGGCAGGAGCAGAAGCTCTTCCCTCCTGCCGGCCTCCTCCGGACGCCCCTCCGGCAGCAGGGCGCACAGGTCCGGCTGCGCTTGCCCAGGTACCCATGGGCACTGAATGGTGGTTTCCTGTAACCACCGAAAACAGGAAAGCTGAAAGGCTGCCTGTTCACCCATCCCACAAAGGCTTACAGCTTATCAAAGCAGACAGGTTTTCTAGCAGATGTCAAGTTATGTATCCCTGAAATCCCTGTCACCTTCCCCTTTACACTCACAAGCTTCTGCTTGCAAAGCACTAGGCAAACTGACTATTTTGCTTCTGTTTGAGTTAATAGGACTTTATTTATTTGCCTTGCTCAGGCCCTCCTGCAATGGAAAATTTGGGTTCAAAGGTTCCATTTTACCTAAGTTAAATGAAAACATATTAAAATACTATCACATACTGTAGAATATCAAATAATCTTAACAGACAATGATACAATTTCTGCTTATAATGCAGAAAATACACCAGCATTTCTTAAAAGCCAACAGCCCACAGAAGGTACCTACTGCAGCTGAAAAGAACAAATACGTTGCAGTTGGAAAGAACTGAAAACAGAAGTGTGAGATTTCATGCTGGTCAGTCATTTCAGGCTGAGGTAGCCCCGTAAGTGAGCCCGGCTGCCCCGTGAAGCCGGCTCTGCTGCCCTCCTACACGGCAAGCAAGTTTAACAAACACGGGGTAAGGAATTTGATCAGGTTTGCAAAGGCCAAACATGGTCCTTAAATGAAACGCTACAAAGCCACCATTGCTATCAGTGAAAATGTTAGCATCAATTTTACACATCTGTCCATATCACATTTGCAGATATGGGAAAAGGCCCCCAACCACAGAATAGGAAGAAAACTGCTGAGGTGACTGTCATTTCTGTTAACAAAATCTGAATCCAGATCCAAGGAGTTACACAGACTTGGGTTTACGATCCACACCCTGCCTGAAGACCAAACTCCCCTCTCTCCTCTCTCCCCCCCCCAAAAAACAACAAAAAAAACCCCAAAACTAAACAAATCGACCAACCAATCCACAAAAACAAAACAAAACAGACAGAACCCAGGTGGTTAACTGGCATTTCAGACTGTTATAGGAGGGCATGAGCTGGACTCCATTTGCAACTTTGAGATAAGGGCAGATAAGCAATATAACACTGCGTTCAAGCGACTACTCTAAGTTACTGTTCTATGAATAGAAATGAGGGCACTAGATCAGGCAGCCTCCGATATTTCTGAACAGTGTCTTTGTCTTAAACTTCCAAGGTCTGAAGACAGTCTTCAGCTACAGCATTCCCAGTAATGCTGCAACGTATGGAAATAACGCGCCTCTAGCACACAGGCATTCCAAAATGGGATTCCTAAGCTCTTCAGAAACTCTGGGGTGAATAAGTACACCGATGCTTTCGCTAACAGCCCTTGTACTGCCTGCAGCGTGAGAGAGAGATGGTGAAGAATAAATTCTGCTCTGTAAGGAAGCTGCCATACTGCTTGTAGTGGATCCTGAGTTGGAGCAACTTTCCAAAACAAATCTCCTATCCAGGGATTTGATTTATCTACAGGACCCAGTCCTTGCCATGCATTCAACATCAGCCATATGCATCTATTTTGCTGATTGAGAGCAAACTCACATACTTACTGGTTGGATAATTATCAGCTCACCTACAAGGCGTGATTAGATTTGTAAATCTAACTTGCAGCAACTAAATCACCAGGGTAAATGATTTGAAAAACAAGCATACTATTAGTGCTGTAAACCATTTAGCTGATTGGCACATCGTTAAGCATTTTGCATAACTCTAATTCTTTGAAAGCAGCCGTTCCTACAAGAAGCTACCACTTGGCAGAGTATTAAGCCCTTCTGCTTTGCCTTGGGCTGTTAGCTAACTAAATGATCATTAATTCTTTGGAAATAACAAATACCTCAGAGACTGCCACTTTAATGTTGAAGGGAATCTATTTTAGTAAAAGGAATGCAGAGAAACATGATGCCAGTTTTCTGTTGTGTATTAATATTTCTAATTATCTTGAACACACATTTTAGTGTGGTAGACCTGGCCAGGATTTAAAAAAATCAGTAATATCTATTCAGTCACCATGTATTTACTCAAGCCTCTGCTGTGGCTAGAACAGTTTCTAACGGCGGATCATTGCTCTTCAGCTTCTGCCCCACATCCAGCGCCCCAGTGCTGGTCCAACACCCCCAAAGACATTTCCACTGTCTGCAAAAAAAATGTCCGTAAGCACAAAGTTGCAGGCGACCGAGCCTACGGTGTGCTATATATAATGGCTATAATATAGCTTATAATATAAGCATCATTTTGAGGGAGTTTCCATGGTTTCAAAGCACCAGACAAGCACAGCTTTGCTCTGGGGTCATGGCATGGCTGTGTAGGGAAAGATCATCCTTCTCCCAGCTCCTCACTACATGGAGAGTCAGGATTTAACCTTTCCCAGTTTGAAATGAGTTCCCAAATACTGAAAACTAAAGTCCTTTTTGGGAGCCACTCAAACAGAAACCTCTAGTTTCCCTGACTAATAGCACTCATGACTTACATAAATTTCACATTAAGATAAATACTTAAAGATACCATGATATGTCAAATCTGCAAGCACTCCTTGCCTTGTTAAAGGGAGACCAGAGTGACACAGGAGCAGTTTGCCTGTGTCTTTTCTCATTAGAGTCAGAGGTTTTTGTTACATGTCACATCCACTCACTGGAGCGATGATGCCTCAGTAGCTAAGGGTTGATACCGTTGATTCCTTGAAAGTCACTCACTGCTCATCAGCCTCCTTTGCTCCTGTTGGCTAATAAAATATGGCAACAAAGACACAAGCATAATTATCCAGCAAGTTGGCTGCACTTCTAATTCATACGGCCCTTCTGTGTACTTTCAGAGAGGTTTTTAAACATCAGACATTGCTGATGTCTAAAAGGCAATTTGAAAAAGACAGCCTGACCTTTCCTGGAGAATTAAACCGCCTGTGATGAGGCTCTATCAGCTCAGGAGATGTGGTCCAGATCCTCTACAGGACTCTCAGCTCCACCACAGCAGCATTGGAGCAAGGACTTTCCATATGTTCCTGCAGGTGTAGGTGTGTCTGAGTGAAGGATGAAAAGCTCTTTTTCACTCTTTTTTCTCTAATTTGGTTCCTCCTTCTGTCGGTGATTACACAATGAATCTCACCTTGCTTTCTGCGGGTTAGAATGCAGAGCAGCTGGGTTCATGCTAAGTGAAAGAGCAACCCCGAGTTTGGTGCTGCCTCTATGGAGAACTCCAGGATGGGACCTTTTGCTACCCAAAACGAGTTCTGAGCTGCAGGTGTTTGACTACTGATTCTAATGGAGCTCATTTTCCTCATCTCACTCACTCAGACACTACTGATGCTACTCTGTGATTGTGAAATGGATTTAACGTAACAGAAGAAAATAACTGGAGACATGAAACTGTTCTCTGCCCCCCGACAACTCCACAGAGTTTGCGAAGGGCTATCAGAAATTCAGCACTTGCGTGAAACATGCAGCAATTTTCTATGAAAGCATAACAACAATTTTTACCAGTGTCATAAACTATTAAAAACAATATGGATTACCACCAAATCCCTTTACAGTTCTGTTCTCTGAAGTGCCAAGTCTCCAAGGAGACACACATACCATATTATCTACCACTTTCATGCAAAACACTGGAAAATAGATGCCAGAGAAGAGAACAGAAACTGTGTAATTAACAGTCACTGTGAAGTAAATGGGAGAAGAAATTAAATGAGGGATGGTGGCTGCAAAAAGGGAGGGGGGTAGTCAAAGTTTCCACTTCGTTTTGGAGTAAAGCAGCAGCTTTTTTTAGGACAAGATTCTTCCTCACGCTGAGCTAACCTGAAGGCTGTGATTAGCCCCGCTGATGTCAGGGGGATTTTCTTCAGTAAGTGGCCTGACTTGCCCAAGTAGAGATGCCTGGGAGCTGCACAAGGTGTCTGGACAGGCAGGGCCCCCGTCAGGGCACTGCAAACCCCCAGGAATTAGCAGACAGCTCCGCATGGGCACCTGGCCCACGCACCCGCTCCCTGAACCTACCTGGAGTTTTTGGTATGTGAATTATGTTTGTAAACCCAACACTGCAGGATTCTGCCACAGCGGCAGAATCAGATCTCTTACAGGGCCAAGGAGGAAACCCTTCCATAAAGCAGCGATGCAAACTAGGGCATTGGCAACCACCAGCCTCCAAGAATTACCCTACTAAATCTCCGCATTTCCCAAACCACTAAACAAGCACAAACCCTCATGTGTGCAATGCCTCCTCCTCCTCCTCCTTGTCCGGAAAAATAACTTGGAAACGCACTTCTCCCTAAATTACGATGGTAGAGGATATATCTCTTTTCATGCTCTGTCAGAGCGTAATATACATGACAAACGATATTGTGGCTGCTTGTAAGGGGCTTAGAAAAGAGTTAGTGGCTAAGATTATACCGCGGGATTCTGACTTCTGCCTTTGTGGAGCCTAACAGGGTTAGACACCACGGCACCTTAGCCCGTCACAGCGATGACGGCCGCACAATGTGCGCGATGACACCAAACGGGAAGATGTGCAGACAGAAACAAACTGGGACAACTGAAACAAAAGCCCCCCAAAATCAGCAGATACCTGTGGGAAAGCTGCCTAATACACTTTTCTAAAACCAGATGTGATAGATGTGATGAGATTTGATTTCGTTTTCCTAAGTATTCAAAGTATTTACAAAGACGCAGTGAAAGCTTTCCACGTAGCTGGCAATATCCTTTCTTAGACATGGAGGAGAATATCTAAGTACCAGTATTCACTAGTCCAGAAGAGGAGTACCTGTCTGTTTTCCAACTGTTACCTGTAGCATGGCCTTATTTCAAAAGGCTACTCTGCATTTTGCTCAGCCTACTAAGCATTAAATTGAGTAATGCTTATGTAACATGGGATTTAAAAAAAAAAAAAAAAAAAAAAGCAATCTATAGGAATCTATATATAGAAATACTGGCAATCTATTCAGCACACATAATTAAAGGACTAATAGTCCAACCCTCTAAATCCATTTCTTGCAGCGTTTAAAAGCTGAGCCCTCCTTCAGGAAAACGCAGCCAGGATCACCGTCTCCTGCCGGAGCGGCTTCTCTCCCAGCCAGAGGAAGGGAAAAAAGGAAACATGTCCCCAAGCAATGCGAGGCCGGCGGGGGTGGGAGAGCAGCGCTGGATGTTGGGTTCCCATGGGATGGGCCTCTGGATCAACACGGACCAAGAGCAGCTCGAGGACCCCAAAGAGCTGAGACACAGAGAGCAGCTTCTGGAGCAACTCCGGCTCCTTCACCAGATGCTCTCCTGCCCATTAGGGGCTATTCTGAAATTGCCTCTTTTCCCTCAAAACCAGCCAACCAAAACTGCAACCGTGAACAAGTGAGGAGCCTGCCCAAGCCTCTGGTAACCTCCCAGCTCCATCCACATGGGAAGCAGCCCTCCCTTCCCAGATCCTCGTGCCCACCAGGAACAACCCGAGCCCTTTCCCAGAAAAAGCTGTCGCCCCCTCCAGCTCTGCTGCCCCAGAACCAAAAGGGGAGGCCGGTCTCCCGAATTTTTCCTTTCCCTGAACATTAGTATCAGTGCTTGGAAATTGGGAGGCACCGTTGCGGCTCCATCCCTACTCCTTATCTGGGCTGAAGTTAAGCAAAAAACGTTTGCACTTCCCTTGTGAAAGGCCCCACGAGCCGGCCGGGGAGAAGCACCAAGGGGGAACTTTCCCATTACTCCAGAGCGAGGATTATACAGATGGGACTGTAAATAATATCAGAGCTATTGAAATGTCCTGACAGGACAGTAAGATTTATTTCATAGTTTATCTGAGCACTTCTGCGAGCAAGACGATGGAATAGAGCTTGAGCATTCAATTTAATCCCTTCCTCCCTTTTTTATCGAGTCAGGAGATGTTTAAAGAAATTTATGTAGCTGTTTGAAAGTCAGAATTTTTAGTAAGTGACATAGAAAAAGAGATTAGAGTGAGGAAAAGATGCAGGTAGCACAATACTGTACATAAGGCAAAAATGGCTTTGCAATGACTTTTCCTATGAAGGTGGAGGGACAGACGATGTTATTTTTTGTGATTTATCCATTCAGTCCTCTAAGTTATCATCTATTTGACTAGAGGAGGAAGAAAGAACCAGTTGGGACCGGGACAGGCTGGGAGCCGCACTGTGGAAATGCAGTGTATGGGCACTGAGCTTCCTGGGGACAGGCCATAGAAATGAATATAGGTGTGAGATGGTGCCTGGGCATGGTCAGACAGATGGCACCAGCTTGTGTAAAAGCAGAATTCGTCTGAATACGTGAACAGAGGAAAACATTCCTGTTAGTAGCAGTTTTATGCACAACTTGGCTAAGGCCAGTATCTCTCCTTTGACCTTGAATTCTCTGCCGAAACGCCGAGGGGAGCAGAGCTGCTCGAGTCGCGCGAGCGCTTACGCGACGCTGTGGGACCCCAGGAACCCCCAGTGGGAAAGAGGCTTCTCACTCTGAATCCTGACTTGTTTTCTCTGGTGTAGGACATCATTTGGAAACCCCTAAGAAGCCAGGTTTGCAGGATCTCCCCTTGTTCAGATCTGCTGTTGATATCCTAAGTAAAAACTCATCTCAAATCTCAAGAAAAGGAGAATAATTTGGATTTAAATCTCATGTAGCTCTAGTCTTAAATCCTCACTTGTAAACAAAACACCATATTTATGCAGAAATCTGTTTCAAAGCCTCTTCCAAGCTTCTGCATGAAGGAAAAGCAACAATAACTCATCTCTAAAAGACAGCTGAAATATGCACTGCTTTGCATTGTTTTAATATTGTGCACATGGGATTGGGAAAGAGAATTAAGTGCCTTATGCTGCCTGGTTGTATGTATCAGATGGATAACAATAAAATAGAAAACATAAAATCATTTAGAACCCTTTTAGGACCATATGCTCAACTTCACAGGCAATAATCAACTATAATACTTCATGATTCAAGGCAAAAAAGTGGGCAGATAATCCGCACTCCATATAAAGGCAGTTACATAATACAGCCACACAAAACTCTTGCTGCCCTATTTGCAGCACTGCTTTGAGCATTCCTGAAAACACACACACATACCCAGACCCATCCCTTTACATATACCCAATACGGATTAATTTAAACAGTCACACATACTTGCCAATAAATAAATAATAGAGAGAGGAAAGAGCCCTTAAAAGGGTCTGCTGTGAATTTCAGAGTAATCCTGGCAGGTTTCAGGGAATATAAATGTGGCACGGCTGCCAGCATTTGAATGTAATTGAAGGAAATTATTCACACTTTAATAAAACATATACATCTGAGTAAATGGCCAGGAGAAGTGAAATATCCTATTTACATGTCTCCTTTTCAGGACAGATCTCCCGGGGCTGGATGTTAGGGAGAGCCATTTCTTAATCCTCTCACTTGTTTCTTCAGGTCCTTTCTCCTTCACCAGGACCTTTTTGTTCTGCTTTTCTTCTCCGACAGGCAGAGCCTTTCTGGAGCTTTCTGCTTGCTGTTCGTCCCTGCCCGTCTTTCTCCTGTTCCTTCCCCCTACCCGATGGCTTTTCCCTTCCTCCTCTCCAGCCCTTGCCTCATCCCTTCTTGGCTCTCCTAATCCCTCGCCTCTCTCTCCATGTCCCTTCGTTCCCATTTCTCATTCTCTCTCTTTCAGGACACTCATCACAGAGGAATCATCTCAGGGACAGCTGGGGTGGAAACCTTCCATAACGTCACCAACTTTGGTATTTTCCGAAGGTCCTCAAGTAGCCAACATTTTAATATTGCTCAGGAACCTCTGCGCTGGTGGGCTAGAGGAGACTGGCTTTGCATCCAAACGAGCGAGTCTCTGACTTCCAAGAGTCTCCGGATTTGGGAGACAGGCAGCAAACATTTCAGGATAATCTCCAATTGCCTCCTGTCCACTTCCTGATTTCTAAAACATCTTACACAACTGTTTTAACAGTTAGCACTGGTAAGTTGCTATGTGTATCAAAGCCTATTTATTCTCTAAGCAGTATGCGGAAACACTGACAACCAATACAGATAAATGCCAGAAGTAAGCAAGCTGGGCCATAGTCAGGAAGGTCTCTGAAAAACAAAGGTTCTTTTGGGCGGAAGAATTCCATTAGAACATAAGATTTATGGCCAAGATAGCAATGGATGTGGGATGTTCTGGGTCTATATAATAACATAATTGCTTTAATTTATAGGGACCCTTGACACGGCAACTTGGTCACAATAAATTATCCCTTTTGTCTGAATAGTCAGTGATTCTGCACTGCAGGCAAAGGACAAGCTGTTTGAAAAAAGACAACAGCTCTGCTAAAGTTTGCATCATTTTCTCCATCGGATGTGAATACTGAGAATTGCTAGAGTGCTGCTTGGAAAGGTAGCAACTCATGTTGGGCACAATCCACCTGATGCCAATAAAATTAGGTCATTAGTAGTCTCTGGATAGAATACTTGGTCCAGATTTGCTGATTTCCTTGGGAGTTTGCCATAGCATTGGAAACTGGAGAAAACATATATAAAAAAAGGTGCCACAGCCTAAGACACAACAATAAAAAGTCAACTGAATACATCAGTTCTTGGTACAGGAACTCATCTTCCAGTAAAACAGACCAAACGTGAGGTTTAATAAACAAGACAGGATTTTACATGTTCCTCATCAAACCATGAGATTTATATATTATTTCTTTTCTTGTAAGAGGCAGAATCAGACTATGTACTGTTTTATTTCCTTGGGAATAGCTCCAACAAAATTTTCTTTTCAGACTCCTTCCTTCATAAAATATAGAACTGAAGAAAAAAAAAAAAAAAAGGCAGGTTATTCTGAACACTAGAAACAGCTCACTTTCACAGTCTATTTTCCTCTCCTACATTAAAATGATCCAAAACGGAATTTGCTACCAGAAAATCAGGCCTAACTGCATTACACAACAACAACTTCTGGAATCTAATCCCTCTTTGCAGGCGTTTAGGCATATGTAACTAGAGCTCAGCTCTTTATTTATAGAGAAATAAAAACAGAAATTGAGTCCACACATAAAAAGCAAGCATAATCTGGTGTTTGTTTTGTGTAAACTCAGACCATCAAAGGAGGTTATTAAAGCTATATTTTACCTCAGAATTTCCACATACAAACATAGACAATCGATGCTAAGAACAAGAAAGCGTCTTGGAATATAAAATACTTTTATATCAACATAACAATATACCAGGGATTGCACCTGCAGAACTATTTCAAAAGAGCAGAGTATTAATTCACACCTTTGCTGCACAGGTCTGTCTCCACCTCTCAAACATTCTCAAGTTTGACCAGCTAGTAGAAACAGAAAGTTTAAGACATTTTAGTCTGCATTCAGCTATTTTCCCTTACCAGATCTCAAAATTCCCTCTATGCAGAATTCACAGACTAAGCTACTTAGCACTGGGGTGAAAAGGAAGACGCAGTTCCCACCTCTTCTGATCTTTCCCATTCCCTCAGCCTTTTTTATGAGTTGTTCTTGAATGCTCTGCATCCACTCAGCTTCCTCAGAGTAGGAGCAGCCAGAACTGCAAACCACATTCCTGCAGGGATCCCACCAAGATGTCAGATACAAAAATACTATCTTCACACATATGAGGGCACTTCTCAGGGGCTATTTCAGTCCTCCTGGTCACAGTGCCACTCCTGAAGCATCTCCCAGGCAGCAGCTCGTGTCCTTACAGGCATCACTGACAGAGCTGCTCTGCGGTGCCTGTCGTCTGGTGTATCCGTGCAAAATCCCAAACCTTCACTATTCCCGTGGCAACTCAGGAGCAAAGCCTTCACTGCTATGGACTTTTGAGGCTTTTGTAAAGCATTCTGTGACTCTTCCCAATTCTTATCCACAATTCTTACTTATATTTCACAAACTGATTTGCCACCTCATTTTCCTCAACATTCCACGTGGCTCCTTTAAAGCTGCTTTTACTTGTTTGCATTTTGCCCCAGGCAAGACAACTACAACCTTTCCACAATGCTGATACTAAAAAGAATATTGCAATGCAAAAAAAAAAAAAAAAAAAACGGGGCCTGATGCCATTAACCTTCCGGAAGACTCATCTTGGTGGAGCGGCAACAGGGTCCTTCCCTTTTGTCCTTCTTGTGCGCCCCAAGTGCCTTCCAGGCACGCGGCTCCTCTTGGCGGCAGAGGGCTGAGGCGGGATGAGCACGCGGCGGCCCTGGCGCCGCGGCAGAGCCGAGAGCTGCCGGCACCCAACACCAGGGAGGAGAAGGGAACTCGCAAACCCAGCGGAGCTGGCGACCAGCAGCAGCTCCCAAGCGTTTCACAACAACGAGACCGAACAGCACAGCGGAGATTTGCCATAAAACGAGCAAGCCGGGCCATGGGAGCAGTGCGCAAGGACTGCAGCTCCAAAGCTCCTCCTCTCCCCCTGCCTGGCGTTTCTGTGCTCCTCAGGAGCAGCAAAGGCGTGAGGCAGCCCCGGGAACGCAGTCCTCCCTCGGCATCACCCCATCCAGGCATCCTGGGAGGATCAGAGGGTTGGCCCCGGTCCCCAGCGCACACAGAGACGGAGCGCGGCAGCGCCCGGCAGGGCTGGAGAGCACGGCCTAGGACGAAGTGCAGACACGGCAATATCGTGATAGCGTCCGTGACAAATAAAGCTGATGGGCCATACTTGTCATGCTTAGAAGGCACTCACTGGTTCAGGCTTTGTGCACACTATGTGGAAACAAGACTGCCAAATCACAGGCCTCCTCTGTCTGCTTGAACTGGGGCCGCTTTGAGCACCCCGATGGATCCCTCTCTGCCCACCAAGATGAAGCTCACGCGCACACCCCTTTAAGGGTATATAGGTGTATTAGAGGGGTGTTCTAATGCACACACAAGGTGGTTCCCAGCTGGCCACCATGGGAAGGAAATTCAATGCAAAGAAACAGCGCCAATTTAACAGAGACCCAGCAAACGGCCCATTCCCTTCCGAGGGGACAAGGATGCACAGTCCTAAAATAAATAAATAAATAAATAAAAAGAAAGAAAGAAAAGTAAAAATAGAAGAAAAATCACCGAGTTCGATGGTAGAATTGTGTTTTCTTTTTGCAAACATCAGAGAAGCATTCATTCATATTCCAAATAGGAAAAGGCAACTGAAACAGGTGGTCTATTACTAGATCCATTAAACAAGAGATTTATGCATTACATATCCATCTTGAGGCAATTAGGATGATCATTTCTTTTCCTCTTTTATGGCTTCATTGAAAACTTCTGGCAATAAAGCAATTAAAAAGTAACTATCCAAGCATTTATCCGTGATATCAAAGACAACCAGTCTTTCTTTTTATCAGAAACAAGCTGCTTCACTTTCCATCCTTAAAATGCACATATTTAAAGGCAACATTCACTGTTAAGACAGTGACATAAAGCCGTCATTGCCTAAAGACTGAATGCTGAATTACAGGGCAGCTATTTGCTAAATCATTGTTTTTTTTTCTTTTTTTTTTTTTGGAAAAAAAAATCATTCTTTTAAGCTTGACTGTAATGCCATATGACACGGGAACCACAAGCAGAAAAACGAAGTTGCCATATAACCCACTTCTTGAAGGAGCAGCCTTGCCGCACGTGCCATGAGGGAACCTGCGGCTTTGGGTTTCTCCAGACACTGCCCTGACTGGTGAACACAAGGAATAATGATGTTCTACCAGGAATAATGATTTTCAAAACCCAGCTTGACCTCTCCTACGGAGCTAGTCAGACGCTAAAGCACAGAAGATGACTGCAACAACAAGATGCAGGCGCCTCGCATGAAGACGGGAAGCCAGAGCTCCAACACAGCCTGCCAAGTCCCAGGCTCCTTTTCCCTGAGGAAAGGTGACAAAAAATGGGATTGCGCTAAAGGAGAAAGGCTGGAGTCCTCATTAATCTCCAAAACCAGTCTGAATTTGTAGATTTGAGGAGTGAGGGGACTATAAATGATTAAATCCCTCTCACCATACTTTCCCATAATGATATACATTAATGTAAAAAAATCAAAAAGAACACAAGTGTACATAAGAAGCAAACAGCTACTGAGTGAAATTTGAATCCATGATCAAAATAAAGTTAATTGCAGTTAAATGGTCTAGAAAAAGTATGGATGGAGAAGATGACATCCATTGCCAATTCACCAATAACTTTGTTTTTTAATGCAACCTAATAATCTTTTAAAATCACAACAGACAATCCTGCCCCAGGAAGGGTCTGGGGAGGCCAGCCAGACTACCCCTAATGCCAAGGCTGGTCCGCTATTCAGCCAGCAACACTTAAATCCTTTTTGCTGCTGCCACCCTGAATAAATGATTATATAGTCAGCTCTCTGTTGTGCAAGTAATGAGAGTTGGGATGCTCCAGATAGCTGGAAATCCATTAACATGGGCACTATGGGATATGGGAGACGAAAGACTTTCTGAAGCGTAATTCTGATGGTGTGCTTCCGGGTAGAAGCCTAAATTGTGATCTGAGCTAAATCTACAGTCACAAGAAATGAAGGGCAAAAAAACCCCAGAGTCTGATATGCAAGTCAGCCTAGTGATTTCTGGAGACTGAAACTCATGGCTTCTGAAGCCCAGTAATTCTGTATAGCCTAAAAAGCAGTGGGACCAGCCACATAATAATATGTGGATTTACCCAAGCTACCAACAGTGGCATCTGTAAAACAACTTAAAACATTCACTTTAGAGTTATAGTGATGGCAGGACACACATTGCCAACACAGCACTTGGCCTTGCTCCAGCCTACACGGAATAACTTTAAGTAAGTTCTGCAGACCACGCAACAATTTGTGAGTGATGGATGAAATGAGAAATCCCTGCTCTGCACCCAGAAAATAGCAGAGTCCCGTCGGCGCTGCATCACTTCCTTTCCAGGCACTCGGAATGCAACTTCAGTGAGACACATTCAGAAAATCCCAGGGAGCCCTGCTGTTTCAAAAATAAAAACAGAACATTGCAATTTTGCCCCAGTACTTCAGCAGGTTTTATTCAATTTTATTTTTGCCTACCTCTATCCAGTGACCTGCCTTGTCACCACATATTAAGAACTCAAGACAGACATCTGTGACTGTGCATCACGCAGTTACAGTACAACTCTAAAGGTTTGGTAGTGCCTTCTCTCGCTAAGCAGATAATATCCAAACAGTGAAAGTACTCTTATTTGAAAGTGTAATTAATGAAAAAAATACTGAATAATCAATTCTATCACACCTATTAACCCGGGGCAACAGAACCACATATTGTTATCCCAGCACACTGGGTGGGCCAATTTCTGCACAACATAAATCAAGTCACAGTAGTTTGGATCGGCTTCCGCTGATCGGACTTCCATGCACAATCTGCCAGGGCAGGGTTAGCATGGAAGATTTGGGAAATGTGTCTCACCAACATGCAACACAAGTTGAACTTTGCAGCAGATTCTAGTGAAACCAAGTCGCAGCTTTGCTTTTGCTTGTTCTCTAGCAATATTATTATGCCATACCAGGTTAGTGCAGAGTAAATGATCAGCTGCTTTGCTACTCCTGAAAGGCTAAAAAAATGCCTATGTCTTGCTATTTTATTGCCTTGTCTCTCCAATTCCTCACTCCTGCCCACTTGTTGGTATCATTAATTTATTATTACTTCTAATAACTGCATAGCAGACAACATACTATTCACTACTTGTGTGGGCAGAGGTCAGAAAAGTTGCTTTATTTGTGTCCAAGTACAATGGCCTCCAGTTGTAAATCCATTAGGAATGTTTAATAAGAAAATAGTTTATAAATAGTTTAATAACTGTATCCACTTCAACTGCAGCTGTATAGTTAGGAGCAGGGCACAGAAGAAGGGGCAAAGATTAGCTCAGTCTCCACTATTACTCCCACTAGGCTGTCTTCTGCAAAGAGAAGGCAGGATATTATTTAGAGATTACACAGGGTAATATACTTTTATTTACTCCTTCATTAGCACTGTAAGGGTGCTGGGCACAGCTATAGGACTTTACATAGGGGCAGGATTTGCTACTAGATGCAGACTCCACTGTAAAAATAGAAAATTTTACTGAGGAAGAACACTGAAATCAGTAAATGCATCCTGGCATCTATGTGTCAGGCTCAGCTCAAAAACCCACAGGCAACCAGCGCAGGGCACGCGCTCAGCGCAGAGGAAATGCGAGATGAGAGGTCGGCATGAACCAACTGTCCAGACTTGTTTCAGCTGACACGGTGCTGTAAGGAAGGTGTTTCTATGAAGACGAAAGCTCCTCTAGAGCATACGACCCGCATCCAACCCGTGAAAGCATCTGGGCATTTTTCTACATTGCTCATCTTGACCCAACGTTATAGGGAGAGCCACCCCATTCTGCAACTGCAACAGTGCCCCTGGGGCTACACTGACCCATCACTGCCTAGAACTTCAGCCAACAGGGGATTTTAATACCACCCAACTCTAAAAACACTTTTATTTCTCATGTACATACCGAAAGCCTGACTGCTGCATTTGCATGGAAGCGAGGGCTGGACTATTTTCCGGCAGACTTTTTATTTTCCTTCAATTCCCTCACGAAGGATATCAAGGGTCGAGAGCAGAGTGGATAATTCCCATCTCTGGGTGGGAAACGAATCAGACAAGTTAGGCAACAGAGGCTTTCAGTGATTAAGAAGGATGCTATATTCAGGTAGACAACTGGCCAGAAACAGATGCTCTTTGTGGGCATAACTGAGCATTAACAAATTGGCTGTTTATTAAACAGGTGTTTGTGGGGACTCACGTGTCTGACGCTGCAGATGTGGCAATCTGCTGAGCGATGGAGTTGGAGAGTATCAGTTTCCTTCCCAGTTACACTTATGCTTCAACTGATTTGATGAAGGAACTAAATTAGATTCAATAGAGTCAGCATCAGCTTTGAAAACTGGTGATTTCAATCAGGGAATATAGCAAGGAAATACAAGTTTTTATACATGCCAGCTGTTCTGCTGCCCACTTTTGAACTCACAATCATCCATTATTGTCTGGTTTAAAAAAATCTGGTCAAAAAGTGTTTCTCAGGCTTCTATTAAAAAAAACCTTCCAGAATTTCCAGAGATACAGACCAAATATACCCTCTGAACACCACCAAAAATGGCAACACCAAAATCAACACTCCGCTTGCTCTTTGGTGAAAGGCAATTCCAGGGGAGCAACTGTGTCCCAGAGTGACACCCTGCCAGCGACAGGGCAGCAGCCAACCTGGGTCACCATCAAGAGCATCCTTCCTTCTTCCAGGAGACATCCTGTTTGCTTCCCATCTGTGGGGAACTTCAGTGATAGGGAGATACAAAACAGCTTTTCTCAAAGTGCCTCCTACTTGTTTCACAAGGAAAAATAATGAACTACCTTGGGCACCTCAGTGCTGTTTAAGCACCTCTGTTCATTATTTAGACCCTCAGTCCTCCCCACTCGTCCTTTAATCCTTGCTGTGCCAACACCAGCATGTGCCCGTATTTCTGATGAGAGCTCCTGAAACATTTAGTGATATCTCTGATGGATCTCTGAGACTGCTAAGGAGGATCACTGTCCTAAAATTTGAAAAAGTAATTGCCACAGACATTCCCCAAAGCTTTCTTAACCATGAGATTTCTGTAATTTTCATTAATTAGGACTTAGAAGCGAGATGAATCTCCAAAGGGGACTTCATTGCTTGAGACTGCAGGTAAATACACGTGGAAACAGCATTACAGGAGACAAGTCAATGACATGTAACCACATTTATGAGTTATTTGCAGGGTCACAAGCCTTAGATAACACAGGAAAAGCAAAATAGAAGGTCTCCAGATGCCTTATAAAAATTGCTTTGTAAACACATTGAAAAAACCCCACTGCATTGTTGGCACAAAACATCATACATGACAAGTGTCAAAAAAGCACCTGGTAGAAATTTAGCACAGAAAAGATGTTTGCAGATTTCCAGGGAGGAAATATTGGTCTCCCTTCTAAAAAAAAAAACTGCTCTAAAGTAACTCCAGACTATCAGGCCTATTATACACTGGATGCTGCAATTTACCTGAGAATTTCCTGTTCATTTTACAGGCAAAACTATGGTGCCTAATCCTGTGAAGGCCTGCTGGAAATTCTAGCACCTGAAATCAGGAGCTTTGTGTGTTAACAGGCACTTTTTAATAAAATAGAAGTCAGGCTTCAAGGGGATGTACCGGGTCGCATGATACTTGGGTTGGAAATTTGGAAGCCGAGCCCAGCCGTGTGCCTGCTGGATTCCGCGCGGCTCCAGCACGGCACATCCCTCCCGCCCGCACGCCGGAGAGCTGCTTGGTCTCTCCTGCCTTCCCTTTGCCACACGATATTTCGAAAAGCTAAACTGCAACCCTGAACAGACGCTCTTGATAACGATCTTCAGTAAAGCTGATTTCTTACTGCTAACACTGTAGCCTCTGCAACTTGGCATCCCAAGTGAGCAAAGCATGAACGGCAGATGAATCCAGATACGTTTAAACCACCAATATCCACTATACATAAATAAAAACCCTCTGCTTACTCTAGTTCTCTTATGCATTCACTGTAGATGGGCAAATGCTCAAATCTTCAGCAAAGCAGCTTTCTGCCTGGGATGTTTATTAATATCAGGAATTTGAATGATAGGCAGCAGAATATCTTCTATAAATTTGATTTCAAATTCATCAATTTGGATCAGGAAATCATTAAAAAGAGTTAACAGTAATGTAATCAGGAACCAGAAGGCTTCATTTGATCAGACCGGCCAAACAAAGCCCTTTTACTTCTCAAATCCTCCACAGTCAGGGCTTAGCAACAAACTATTCAAAATGGCGTGTCAAGCCCAGAACCATTTCCAAGATGTATTTGAATAATTCAGGAAGAAAGATCCTTGCGGACAATCTTTCCCTTCAGAAAGAGAGGTAAAATTCACTGAATAAATTATTTGCCATTAATTAATTATTCACTCAGCTCTAGTCACTGGCAGTGAAACAGCATTTTTTTTTCCCCAAAAAGAAACGTCTCTATCTTTTTAAGTAAAGTATTTAAATGCTGCACTCAAACCACCCAGCTTGTTCAGAGAAGTCTTGCAAACACTTTGAGTTAGCAAAGAATTACATAAAACCAAACCAGTAAAGCATGTAGAGCTTTTTGCAAACTACATAATCGAGTCGCTAGCAGGGGTGTATGCAGTTCATTTAGATTTAAGACTCTGCTAGATTTAAAATGATATTTACTTATGTCTTTTAATTAATACACTGGGTAAGTCTACCAGCAAAATTTGTATTTCAGCAATAAAAAGCATTGCTCTAAGAGCTGCATGTAACTCTACACACTTGAATAAGCACCAAAGAAATCTCAGGGGACATTTTCATAGCTAATCTTATCCACTTCTCATGGGACTGGGGCCAACTATGTTGAAACTGGTACACTTTGCATATAATATTAAGTAGATAACAAAAACAGAGCCAGTACTAGAAAGCTATAATCATCATTTACTGTGAGATTGGCTTGTTAAACTAAAAATATATGTTGGAAAACTGTGTGCTTCTAATGTCTTTCCATAGATCACTGCTTTATGTATTGCTGCCTTGCAGCTGCTTATGGGCACTGAGAAGTCAGGCACCAGGTGCTTTCAGCAGACAGTAAAGACATCTCTTCATTTCTAGAGAAATTTTACTTTGACCTTCTTTCATTTGGACTTCATTGGACTGCAATGTCTAACATGAAAACAGCAATCAAGCTAGTTGTAATGGTTAAGGTTCAATTTCATAATACAAGCTATTAGTTTATGTAAGATAGAAACACAGGCAAGAGTACTGAGGATGAAGTTAAGAGCAAAATTTATCAAAGAACAAATTAAATGAAGCAAAGATCCAGCAGGTAGAAGTTCACCTCCTTTCTCAGAGGTAAGGACTACAACAGCTGTGCCTTTTGCAGCCCCCAAGATCATGCCATAAGTCTTTAAGAAACAAAACTTATAGAAATTTTTGCTCTTCATTTTTTGCACTGCTGCCTTTGGAACAGGTTATTAAGTAAAAGTTCCTGTTATTCCTCAGTGAGGAATGAAAGAGGCCATGAGCACAGTTAAGGCAGCCCATCACCGTGGCGGTGACGCAGGCCCCGGGCGCGCGTTTCCCGCTCGCCGTCGGCACGGCCGTAAACAAGCACCGAGGCCAACAAATCCCCGAATACTGAAAAGGTCACAGCAGCGCTGGCGACCGGCTCTGCCCTGTGATTTACACAATATGGGAGGCATTCGCAGCCTCGTAACTCATTCATACGACAAACATTGTAGAACGAATATAAAATGGCAGAACATGAATCCCTTCCAGTGACAGTGTTTCTAATAAGCATGAAAAATGGTGCAAACGTCCATTTTATTACTGGCTTGTAGTTCTCTTCTGGTACATAAATACTGCCCAATTTCCAGTGCACAGTGTCCCATATCTGTTGACTGTGTACTCAAATGCATCTGTGCTTGCATCTGGGCACAGGCCCTGGGAGGTGGAGGCTCAGGAAGAAGCATCAGTCGGAGCTTCATTTAAAGAGGATGGAGAGTCCTGGCCACGGTCACAAAGGGAAACTCCACCCGAGCAAAAAATACAGCTCTTCTCCAATAGCCTGAATCCACTTTCCTATCATGAGGCCATCTTTTCTACTTACAGTCCTCCAGGCTGAGCTCTGGCTTTCTGGAAATGAACTTGTGTCCATTGCTCGGACACAAGCCCAAGGCAGCAAATCCCCGGAGACGGACACGAGCTCCTTCAGCGCAGCCCGCAGAGGGGATGCTGCGTATCCGTCAGGGACGGCTCAGCGCCAGGGAAGCACTGCAGATGTGCAGCCTGGATGTGCACACAAAACCGTCACCAATTTTAGAGGTATTTTTATTTGTGCTAAATGACTTCAGCCATTCCCTGATCTTAAGTTACCTGGTGTCCTTGGATGAAGGCCTTTGGAGGCATGTAAGGCAGACGTATGGGGCACTGCTGCTTTCCTATTTTCTTGCAATAAAAAATAAAAATAAATTTAAAGACAAACACACACGGCCTATCGAAAGTGCTGCTATTGCAAACCTAACCATAAGCTTCTCTGCCTGACGTCAAAGTCTATTTGTCCATAAAGACAGTGTCATCATGTCCTTATAGTATATGTAAGATTCACCTAATAATCACTGCAATAAAGTAAGCAATAAGTTTTACAGGCGTACAAAAGAAAAGAATTCAGAAAGTGAATCTCACTTTGAGATATTGGTGCCAATCACGCAAATCCCAATGGACATGAAAATCATGGACTAGCAGCCAGAGTTTCACTTGTTTTTCAAGCCGGTTAAAACGAAGTGCACAAAATGAACTGTTCTCTGCCGCACTGATGGAAATCTGGATGAACTGCACAAGCCAGAACCCGAACACCTGCTGCGGATTCACACCAGCCGCGGCACAGACCCCGGCCGCGGGGCCCCAGCGTGCAGGATTTCACCGTTGGCCCCGTGAGATGCAAGGGTATTGACACCACACCAAATCAGCATCAAAGCACTAGCTGTAATACACTTAGGGTATTCAGGGAACTACTACTAAAGCTGAATGACAAACTGTCTGTAATATTCCCTATAGATTAGCCAAAAATTATTGTAATAGATGCAAATCCTGCATCTCTTCCTGCAAACACGTACGGCTGGGATAGCAGTGGAGCCCTATGCCCTGTGCTGCGGGCAGGAGGCAGGTCTCTGGCACACACTCTCTGGACAGTGAATGTTGCATCTTCGCTATCTCAATACACTCATGGAATTCGCTTTCCCAAATAACTCCTTCCAACCAGGGCTTCAGATAGGAAAGATCTTTCATTATTATTTACTATATTTAATTTTTCATATATTTATATATTCTCACACACATCAATATAAGGTTGTATGTTCCATTTCACTTGTTTTATAGTACCTCTATTGAGCTGCTTAATAACCAGTCCCAAGGAACTGCAATGTTAAATCTCCCAGAAACAAATTCTGAACAGCTCAACTATTAGAAAAAGGAGAAATCCACATAAACTACATGTTTCTTCCCTGCATCATTACAAGCAGAAAAACTACCATGAAACAGTGAAGTAAATCCCCTGCCATTTTCCTTGGTTAGAAAGTGAATTAACACAGATGTTTACTGTTTTGTTTTCCTAAGTAACACTCATGCTACATTTTTAAGTAAATGTCTGAAAACAAAGCTGGTAACTAGTTTAAAAACAAGTGGTAGATAAATGATATATTCAATTAATATACAGAGAGACAGGCAAACATTCATTCTAATCTCACCCAGCTCAATAATCATAAGGAAAAGAGTAATTAAACATGGCAATTACTGTTATAAATGTTACAGAATTAATAGAACAGAAAATCATAGCTCCTGTTTTGATAGGATGCTTCTAGGTTTTTGGATTCTCTACAGAACTTGTAACCGTAAAATAGCAACCACAGGCTGGCAAGTTCAATGACTCTGGAAGCTACTTATACACACACTAGTGAGCTACAGCTCCTAAGAGATCCTAGGTGATCCCTGTTCAGAGTTCTCCTTTCTCCCTTCCGTGAATGCCCACGGCCCCACCGGGCTGGTTTTACACCAGCTGAGAGCTGCTGGGTGAGAACTGGCCGCTACCTGTGCGTAAATCAGATATCAGCTCCTCGGTGCTGCTGGAATCGTGCCGAGCAGCTAGTGCCCAGAAGGGCCTGCCCTGCAAAAAGTGTAAAGATCGTAACAGATCTTTAAAATTTACTGCACAACAACACAAAGAGCACAGGCTATACATCCGACTGGGCGTTTTCAGATGGCTTTAGGAGTTCTGTAACCTCAGGGATAAGCTGTGAACAACTCACACCCACTAAGGTTATGCAAGCAGTGAGCACTCTAGAAATAAGGATCTTGCAGTAACTACTTTGAGTCACACTGGCATAAGCTTAATAAACTCACACTCAGACCCTTACACAGAAAACAAGTTACATTTTTTGAGCAGAAAAGCAAGGAATTAGGGTTTAAAACTCTACAAATGCAACCTTAAGAGCCTTCTGTTAAAGCCAGAGCATCTCCTGGGCAGAACCAAGTGATCACTATGAGAGCAGCAAGGCTGCAGGTTGACCATATTTTTTCCTCGTATATTCAAATTTGGTTTTAATCTAACAAAGAACCTCAGAGATAGCCTCTCCAGGAAGCAAATGCTATTATAAGATTAACCTGATGTATTTACAGAAAAATATTCCATATAAGAATAAAGTTATTTGTTAAAATCAGGATATACCAAGATTAGGCACGCTGTATATTTTGCAGTTTAATAGTATTGCTACCCCCTCCCCCAATGCTAATAACCATAAAACAAAGTTCTGTGTGAAAAGGAAGCAGCAAATGAAAAATAAAAAAGCTGTTTTCTAGGTCTACCCAGAGATGAGGTGATTATCTGACCTGGCAAAGCATCTGTGGCAATGAAATTGTTTTGCACTACTCCTCTAGTCCTCGGGGACGCTCTTTGGTCCTCTTGTCATCTCTCCTGCCTCGCACACACGCTCTCCTCTCATCTCCATCCCTCTAGCACAAGTAAATACAGAAAACAAGAGGCAAATTCCAGTTTCTGCTTCTGTCTAACCTTGACGGAGTTGTCTGGATCTTTGTCAAATTCTAAAGAGAGAGGGAAAACACAAAAAAGTACATGCATGCCACCTAAGACGACCAAGACAGGCTCTGGGCCACACTTGAAGCTTGAAGAGACCCTTTCATCTGCTGGCAGCAAGAACTGTGCAAACCTATTTTCAGTTGAATCTTCTTACAAAAGGCAAAAGGTGAATACTAAAGTCTGCAGTCACGTCAAATAAGAAGTTGTTTAAATAGTTCAGCCTCTGCCTAGTTCTGGGAAGGTGTCGCATTGTACCGTGCTGATCAGTAAGGATAAAGACAGTAAACACTGTTAATCTGCGGTGCTTATAGAGCAAAGACAGTTGTTTCTTTAAAGATTAGTTTGCCAATAGAAGGCTAAAATAATCTCTTTAGAACAAGCAGATGCATTAAACACCATCTCTTTTGTGGCTCGGCAGCGTATTCATACTTGCACAGCCCCTTAAAAAAGCAGGCCCGCCGGCTGATTCGGCTGCATGCAACCCGCGTACACACGAACTTGGCCTTGGTTTCTAACGCAGCAGAGAACAGCATCGTCCTCCCAGACCCGCAGGTTTTGCACGAGTTTCAAGTGAGTATCAGAGCAGGTAGCCGTGCGCTGGCCGGCTCGCAGCAGCTCTCCCTCCACCGGCCGCGGCTGCCAAGCGGGGCCCTGCGCTACGCAGTCCTTGTAGGACCCGCAGAACCCACCGGGCCGAGGCTGCGCCGGGGCTTCCCCGAGCCCCTTCTAGCTCCAACTCTTTGACATTGAAAATCAAAAGGGAAAACAACGAGTGATGTTACAGAAGGAAGTTCTGGGTGTTTCATGAACATTAATCTTGCAGCATTGTCTGAGTGCGGTTTAGTAGCAATAACCAAACTTATTACCACATCAGAAAAAAACGCCGTATGTAAATGCCCTGATCCTAGGGGACACTAATGGATTCCATGCTAGGATATAAAGATGCAAGATTTATATTTGCCTCCAGAGATATTCCAAAATCCTATTACTGAAGCATTTCTCCAAGGAGAGGAAAGGCTTTGTTTGTTTTTATTTTATTTTTTTTTTTTAAATCAAGCCTCTTTTTAATCAGGCAGAGCAAAAAGTTTTCACGTAGGGAGAAAGAAGATAAACAGCACAAAAAAACAAGACCGCTCTAACGGAACAGGGGGACTTGCAAGAGTAAAAGATGGAATAAAAATGTAGGAAACAAAGGTACGCGCTCCCCAAGGGCCTTTACTGCACAGACACAAGCAGGGACAGCTTGCTCCCAAAGGAAATCATTAGAAAGTTGTCTTTTAAGGAGCTGGATTCTGCAACCGAACTCCCCCCCGTGCAGGGGAAGGTGCGCGGGCTGCGGGATTCACGCAGCAGCAGCTGCTCCCCGGGCCCGCTGCGTCCTCCCCGCGCGAGCCCTGCGGCCCCGGGCAGCGCGGCCGCTCCGGAGCGCTCGCTGGGCTCCCGCGTGACTCGTACACTCGCCACAACTCCAGCCCATCCAAGAATTCCAGCCCTCATTTCTAAACATTTCCTTCATTTAGTTTTAAGCGCTTTGCTGAAACTGCTAAGCGCCTGGTTTAAAATCCAGGATGTGTCTTAGGAGCTTGCTTGAATAAGACCTCATAGAGCATCATAGGGAAGTCTTTACCAAACTGCTACCAGCCCGCCTACATCTTGTATTCTGAGCCTGCTTGCCTTGGAATACCCATTCCACACTGAAGGCCAACTGAAGTTGGATGCAAAAATAAGAACAGAATTAAGCTCAAGGAAAAAGGAAAATAACACGGCCTTCACACAAAGTAAATAAGCCACAGCTTCAGTGCCTCTCGTGTCTTTTAAACTCATGGCAACTCAATCCTCAACAGCTAACTCCAACTCTGCCTCTCAGAATTAAAACTCTATTTTCAAACCAAAGAAAAAATTGCCATAACTTCAAAGCTGAACATTCCCTTCTGCACCAAGATGCCCCCCAGTTCCCCAGTTCGCAGAACTCGCCAATGGACTTTCTCAACCTAAAAGAAAACACAGGCTGCCAGCTGAGATTCAGAGATACTCAGTCACAGGGGAAAATAAAACGGGGGTGAGAAAAGCACACAAGCATTCTAGTCAAAAGCCCTTTCTAGTGAGCAGTCAGGACAAACTGCAAATGCACTGTTCTCCATTAACCTTAAAGGAATCAGCATTTCGTTTATGAGAATATTTGTCTTAGGGCAAACATCAACTGATCAATACAGCAGCAACATAGACATGTTTTTCTATCAATCATATATTAAAAGGAGCAACAGCAATTTAATATTTAATACCCAGTGTAACCAAGTAGTACTGCTGTTCCCTGCTGTTACACAAGTTCATTCCCTTGTATTGCCATGGCAGTAAATTCTACAGTTACAAATGAGAAGCTACAAATTGATTTGCATGGACTAACAGCACCACTAAACCTTTCGTGCTTTCTCCCATTTTCCCCATCTGCTACCAGTGTGGAAGTTTAGGATCTATTATTCCCAGAAGGGGACTTACCCAGCTGGACATCTATAACAGTTGGCTGGTTCTCCATGGGGAACAGCGGCTTCGGAGGCTTGTCTGTGAGCAAAGCTAGAAAAGAAATGAGAAAATGATGGAAAAATTGAGACAAATGACTGGATAGGAAAAATTTTTACCAGGGAAGCAACTGAATGTTTGCACACCTGATAGCATGTAAACAATTATTACATAATGCTACTCCTTTGGCTGTTAGCCTGCCAGTACATTACTGGTTTCCTTGCAGGTGGGGTAGCCCACCAATTTGAAGGAAAGGGGCAACGGGCTATTTTGAGAGATGTTTTTTCATGCAAAGCAAAAAATTCCATTTCTGGTGCCCATCTGTATCTAGATCAAGCATAGTAGATCCTGGTCTTGCAAAGCCCATGGACTTCACTGATTTGAAACAAGACAACCTAACCAGTTCAGTGAAACCAGTCCTGCTATGTCTTAATACTTGTCAAAACTAATATTTAGACACTCAAAAAAACCCCAAACTTGGGCAGTTTATCCTAATGAGTCTCAACAGCTTCATACCCAGCTTTCTCTCCCACCCAATTCAGACGGGGTATCTGGATGCTCTTCTCAAAGGGGTCTCCCGTGGGGATCCTGCCCTCTCTTCTCCCAAGCAGTGGGGAGCAAAGCCCAGGCCCACTCCTGCTTGAGCCACTAGGACCGATGACCACGGGCAAAACTACCATTAAATAGTACTGGTACAGAAAACAGCTTTACAACACAGTCTCAGTGCTTAGAGCCAGGCTTTGTAAATGATTTTTACAAATTGGAAATAAATCCAGAAATAGCTGAAATAAATCTCCGAGTTCCCCTGGAGACGGAGGAAATGGCTCCACATGGGCACCAAGCTGCTGCTCCAAGACCTTGAGCAGGGTTTAACATGAGCCAGGCGCCGTAACCTGCGGCTGCAGCAGCCACACGACAGCGGCACCGAGTTGGGGGAATCAACCATCCTTACAGCTGGGTTCATCTGCTACAGCAAGACAGCTTGAGGAAAAAGTCCACAGCCCTCCCACCAAAGCCCCCACCTACAGAAGAAGAACTGTATTGAAGTATACCTATTTGATTTTGCTTTATAGCTGACACAGTTTAAACTAAGAAGTGATTTTCAGAACAACCCCCTGCTTGCTCAGATCCATCTAGATGGAAATCCCTTTCACTGATCCCACAGTCATGTTTTGCTTATCACAAGCTACGCTACCAAATAGCCAGTAGTCAACACTGCGGATCAAGATCACGTGTGTTTGCAGGAAGGACTCCTTCTACAGTTTACCCATGAGAACAACACAGGAATCTCTTAAGTGATTTAAGCAGCAGCCTAATAAGACTAAAACCACAGGCAGGGCTCAGGATGAGAGATAAATGGGAAGTTCTGCTGACAAGAAAACAGCAGCTAAAAATGCTCATCTAGTGCCAAGTCACAAGGCTGACCCAGAGGCAGCATCAGGGCCACCTGTCCAATCACATTATTTGGGGATTAGCCAGGGAGGAGAAAACTTCTGGCAGGAACAAACAATTAATTTTCTGTGCTAATGCACCTAAGTCCTCTGAATGTCATTAGAGGGTCAGAAGAAAGTAACACCAAACCTACACACTGACATATGGTTTAATATTTCCTTTTAAAGGGATTTCAGTCCTAACCAAAGTCGAAATTTTCTAAGAGTTTTCAGCTTCAAACCCAAGGGACTTTGCAGGACATTACA
>VZSV01000011.1:958369-1020617 GCA_013398735.1 Nothocercus julius | reverse complement strand
CCCCCCCCCTTTTTTTTTAATTTAATTGCTGAAGGCTCTTGAGAGACTCATAAAAATCTCACTGCATGCAAGGGAAGGTAAATGACCACTTTGAAAATTCCATCACAAATACCAGCCTAATTCAAACAGTAAATTTCTAAAATAAAGTTCACGCCTTCTTTGACCAAAACTCATTCCCAATAATCCAGAAAAACAGTCTGTCCTCCAGGAAATCCTAATACTCTGATAGCCACAAAATTCCACAAGGAGAAACAAACGGGTGATCAAACATTTTCAGCACAGACATTTTTCCATTCAGAGTTTATTGGAGTTCTGCTCTTACTCCAGCTCCCTGTACAAAATCCAGCTCCCTGTACAAAATGGCGGACACCATGGCCCGACAGCACACACTAAAATCCAGCTGCTTGCGGTAATGAGGGGCCTTCTCGTGACTCAGCACAGCTGGAACGTCTTCCAGACTAGCCAGCTCTTCAGACACGTCTAAGGGAGATGAAGACAGGAGGCTAAACATACTAATTAACATGTGGCTAAGAATTGTTCGAATGCTGCGGAAGGGTTTTCTCCTTCCTCTTTAGGGTGCATAATGGCTTTTCCGCATGTTGTAAGGAGCACCCAAAACACATTCACTATTCTATAATTTTGCTGTTGAGGTATCACCTGGATGATTGTTCATGCAATTCGCAGTGATGAACAGAACAATTATCCAACTACAAAGCAGAATGCAGGGAATCTAAAAAAACTATTTTAAATCTCCTGTGAGACAATAGCATGCCAAACTACTTCCTTAAATCAAAGGACCTGGTGTTTTCCCACTCCTAATTAACAGAGCCCCCAGTATCATTCAATCAAGAATCTGGCTAACCTTTTGACAGCAAAACTGACATATTTGAATAGCATCCTCTGGGGCAAATAACAGCATGCCAAATTCTTAATCCGAAAGTAGCTCCTACCCACTGTTGAGCTTTTTGTTCACTTCTAGTTCAAATACACACGCTTCCAGGCATGGCTTTGATCTTTTTGGCATCTAAAAATCTTGGCAATGACGTTGCAATATTCACACCATAGATGAAAAGGGGACTAACTGTGTGAAATGCTAAATCAATACGTTGACTCCAGGACACGCGCTGCTAAGCGGAGCTCTGCATTACACCACTTGGAAGGATGTACCCAACTCCCTTCGGCTCACCCGAAATCCCAGCTCATGCCAGCAGCTTTCCTGACAGCTGACACCACAGCGCTGCGGCCTGACCTTCTGCTGCATCGTGTTTTATGTTGCTGCTTACACCTAAGCAAAGGTGAGAGCCCGCTGTGCCCATGTAAACATGGAGGTGACAGCTACAGTCCTGGCTGCTGGGACCGAGACACGGATTTGCAGAGCTAAAAGCTTGTCTAAAGACCCCCGTGTTCACAGCTGGACCTGTAAGAAGGCAGCAGCCTCTGTGGATCCAGCTCTAGCATTCGTTCACCAGCAAGTCCCACTACTGGATGGAAACGAGAGCTTTCCTTTTCCTGGGCACACGGGCTGAGAAGCCACGGAGAAGCGTGGAAGCTAACCCAGTCCTAAAAACGTGCAAGCTCTGTTTATATGGAGACACAGTTCCCTGACAAGCTGCACCGCAACCCACTTTGTCCGACCGTCCATCCGTGCCTGTTACGGCACACGCAGCCACCGTGCTGCCCTTCCTGCACCCCAGCACTGCCGAGCGATGCACGGATCACAACTACATCCATCATTTGCCGTAGGAGAAATAAAGCCACTGTAACAAAATGTTGGTGAAGGATAAACATCTCCAGCTCTGGAAGGTAACACAGAACACTTAGTCTCAATAAACCCCCCCAAGCTCATGTGGAAGCCGGGAACCGTTATCTGGTGACAGAGAGGTTTTCTCTATTTATTACTATTCAAGCAGGAAATGCATCTTTGGGGACACGCGGGTGAAATGACAAACCAGCCGCACGCACCCCCTGCACCACCATCGCTCTCCCTTTCTGCAAACTCTACCTAGGAGCTCGAGTGCTTTAACACACTGCGTGGTCGGTCTCTGTGGGGCAATTTTCTGCAAGAAGGAGCTTTAGCTTTCTATATTAGCAGTAAACAATTGGAATTTGTCACATGAATCCCTTTTATGACACAGAAAGGGGGACAAAGCATCACAGCTTTAAGGAAGATGCTGCGTCTATGCTGAAATACAGCTGGAAAAGCAAATTAATTTTTGTTTTTTTTTTGCGACACTCAGATGCTTTTGCCTCATTACTGGTGGTTTTGAGTTGAACCCACTAAGTTGTTGATGGCTTGGAACAGACCCATGCTGAGAGGTCACAGTCCTGGCAGCAAGAAGAGGCTGGGCCTCCCTGATGCCATCAGCGCCCATGCAGATGGACAGGCTGCCACAGAGAGAAGAGCAGGAGAGTCAGGTACTACACAAACCCTGCTGAACTCACGGTAGTAGTAAGGAAAAATAAGTACACAAGTAATGAACCGCATTTTGTTGTTTTTGTATCCTCCAGTTTGCACATTTATGGAGGACCTTCTTCTTTAGGCCTATAGAAAGTGAAATGGTGAGGTTTTGGTGGAACATGTCCTCCAGAACATGACTTGGGACTCCGGTTAATTAGGATAGAAACAACACTTCTCACAGAGCACAGACTACAAGGTTCAGGCAACAATATTCCCTCAGGCTCCCTTCTCTGTGCTATTTCTACAGGGCTGAGCACCTCACACTACTGAAGTAACCCTGTGAAATGCCAGTGGCAGCTGCAGATCAAGCATCTCGTGAGCAGACACACTCGTGTGTTCAGTGGCACTGGCAGGACGAGGTACTCCAGGTACTGTCATCAGGGGCATTACAAGGTGAGGGCTGAAAACTGGGGAAATTCAGTGTTGTCGGGGGTCTCATCACACTGATGCTGTCAAATCATCTCCCTCCTAACAGTTGTCAACACATCTTTCTGTTCAATGCATTTCTAAATCTCACGGACTGGATAAGATTATGCATGATAATTTTTTTTCCCTAAATGTGGATCATGCAGCCTTCACTTATGAAGCAAGCAAGGATTTTGTGTGAAATAGGGGAAAAAATAAAAAAAAAAAAAAGCAGTAATAAATTGTCACTAAATATAAATTAAATTTTCCCTCAATATAATTCATTAAAATCTCAAATGGAGTGTGCTGTATTTAATGACCGAAGTGCATTTAATACAAAGGGCATATAATTTCATCTATACTCAAAATGTTTCTCTTGGCCTCTCAGTAGAGACAGGATGCTTGAAGTTACCCTTCATTTCAAGGAGATCTGCAGAGAACATTTTATGACGTTTTATCTTTCGGCTTAATTTTTTTCTTTCTCTCTTTCTTATAAAAAAGTAGGGAAGTGGTGACGGATGAAGCCACATCCCGTCATCCATCTCGAAAGGACAGCTGGAGACTTTGCATGCAAATGGAAACCATCATTCTTGTCAACCGGCAGCCAGAGCACCAAAGGCTCAGGGTCCACAACCGATTAATATTCCCCGACCAACGCGACCACCGGGCACCGTGAGCTACTGCTGCACGGCCTAACCCCGGCAACGTGAATTACCGTGGAGTGGATTTCATATATTATTGTAATAAAACTCAAGGCAATCCATTATCTTCTTAAACTAAAAATCTCATATTAAATATAGATAATCTTTCAAAAGAGAATTACTGTGGATAATGAATGCCAGGCAAACTGCATATCACTATATCTTGGGAAAGCTGTGGGTTTTGGGGGTGGGAAGGGGCCTGGCCCGGCGCCGGGGAGCCAGCGCCCCGGGGGTCCGGCCTGCGCCCTGAGACAGCCCCGAGCTCCGCCAGGCGCCGCGGGCGTGAGCGCGGCTTTCCTGAGCGGAAAGCAGAGCTGCTGAGCAGCCGCGTAGCAAACGCATTCCACCTGCGGTCGCAAAAGCAGCTCCTAAACCTTGTGCTCCGGCCAGAATTGGCTGTGGCTCTGCGTAACGGCCAGGCCGCCCTCGATGTCCGGCAGGAGCTCCAGCCTCCAAGCGGCCGCGCTGCAAACGCTCCGGAGATGCTGCTTCAGCTGTAAATTTTTTACATTAACACAAGAAAGAAATACAGATGCTTCTGTTAAGTCATCTCTTGCCGATTGATTTCTCTCCATAGGGGTTTAATGAGTAGCCTTCACCCTGCCCTGTTCAGCCTATTAATTTTGATGCATTCTCTGGATTCAGACCCAGGCTTCAAAACTTTGCTACAATGATGAAAAGTGTTACTATACTTGACAAGGAAAACCTTTTCATAAAATGTTTATGGAATATTTATGCAGGTCCCTGTCTAATTTGTCTTCCAAAGCTAAAAAATATATCCTAACAGGTTTCACTTGATTTTCTCCCCTTCCTTTTTCCTTTGAAGAATTGTAGAATTTTATAATTCATTAAACACCTATGGTTTTGTTAAGAAAAACTTGGGTAGAATCACGTCATTATTATGTAGATTAGAGAGAAAATGAAGAAGAGCAGGAATAATATAGGCATGTAAAGTAAATGGAGATACGGTGGCTTCTGTTTATCCTGCCTCGAAACAGAAGATCAAGGAAATTTAAGGCCTCCAATAAAAGAAAAGGCTTTCAGAAAAGAAAAAGATAGTTATCCCATGAAATTTAGTGACTCACTTGAGGCAAAGGATTTAAAAGAATTAACAGAAGAAAGTATCATCCATGGAAATCTCTGGTAAGATGGCCCATTTTCACAGTTTATTGCAGCTCACGGGAACAGAATAAGCCCGGGTGAGGAGCCCGGGCCCCGAGCCTTGCACTGTCAAGCCCAGGGCCACTCTGGGATCCGACAGGGCGGTTTCTTCCTTCTCAGCAAATAAACCAACGACACGCAACATGTTTCCTCGCCGAAAGCTGCTCTGGGGAACCTCCAGGCTGTGATAAACCCCATTCCAGAGAAACGCTGGATCTTACAGCCCCACACGTCAGGCTTAGACGAGGCAGCTACACAACAGGAGACGCGGGACCCTCTAAGTCTAACGTTGTCGTTGGGAAGGCGCCGTGGCGAGCGGGAAGAAGGCAAAGCAGCCGCGAAGGGGAAGGCGCCCGAGGGCCGCCCAGGGTCCGTTCCCCAGCCTGCAGTTGTTGATGGGGTTCTCCAGATAAGATTCCCCTTGGGAAGTTCCTATTTCTGTGACATTTTTCATAGAGCTGTGTCATGCTGCTGTAACGAACCTGCCTGAGCCTCCCCATCCTGGCTTGAAGTGTCTCCTGGTAGCCAAAGGGTTAAAGGAGTTTGACATTTTGCTTTGATATTTTCAGTGAGAGAAAAGGTGTTTCCGTCTGTTCTGGATAGTGACTTCCATTACATTTAATACACATCCAAGGAAATAAATCTCAACATACCATTTTGACTGCCATTTTATATCTTTACCCACGTATTAGTATGTGAAACTACTGCTACAGCTCATGGACCTGTGTACAAGTAATGCAAAGAGTAATTCAGAGATTTATTACAGGGGAAAAGATCGTGTCTTGTTCATCAAGAGTTTTTCACTTCAACTCTAAGCTCTGTTTTGGTGCTTCATAAAGTAGTTTTAAACTGAAAGATATAAGATACATAGCTAAAGTGTAACAGTTTCTCAGGAAGGGAACAATATTGGGAATAATAATTGCAGAACAAAAGTATTTTAACAGAGTAATCTGGAGATAATCTCAGTAACAGGATTACAGGTGGAAAATATTCTCACTTTCTCTCTGCAGATTTAACTAATATTAAAGAAAATCCTTTTTATGCCAGCATACTTGTAAAAACAGGCATAAATCTTTATATAATTAAAGATTGATGGCTTATCTAAAATAGGCATTATATAAAGATTGATGGTTTATCTACAAACAATATGGTATCGGTGCTTTCTACAGCACCAGTGCGTTAAACAGGAAAATAAAGGTGTGGGCACCTTTTTAGGCAAAATGTCTGTACGAACCTGTTACTACTCTCAGAGTGCCTAAGCACTATTTTTGAATCTGCCTTTTTTTTTTTTTACTATTACCCATTCTGAGACAGGTCCCCCCACACACATTCCTGATAGCACAACCAGCGACACCAGAATCCAAACGCAATTGCTGGATTGGTCTCCACTTGGGATATGGCACCAAAGTAAAAGGCAGAGCCCTCTGCGAGCCCTTGATAGTCCCCCGTAACCATGTGCATCATTGCCAGGGTACTGCAAGGGATCTAATACGCTGCACATCTGCAGTTTGGAAGCCCTGAGTTTTAACTGCTCCACTGCTCATATTTAGGGAATTTGGAGTTGCCAAAGGAATGCTCCTTTTCTGCTCCTGTAGCCTCTCCGGTTTGTAGGGCTCTTTTTGTTGGTAAAACAGCATCTCTGTGTTCCGAGTAGTCTGCTCTGGAGCTGCACAAAATAGTTAAATTATCACTAACAGCACATACTGATCTTGCTAGAAGTCCAAAGTAATTTCGTATCAAAGCAATGTAGTCTTAAGCTTTTACATCTATGAATGATGAGCAACATTACTGCAAATGACACTTTTTTGTCGGAGTTGCTTGAGCTAAAGACAGAGTGAATCCATTTGTATAAATTCTGGCTTTGCTGCTGAAAGATTACAAAAATATATAGTGCTATCCTTAAGTCTCAAACCATTCATATAGTTAAAATATGCCATATTTTCCCAGGAAGACCTAGCAAGTCCTTAAAATACTATCATCAATCACAACTAATTCACTAAATATACAACTTAAACAGCAATAGAAAAAGAAAATACAGTATAGTATATCATCCATTACTAGATCAAATATCTCTGTTTTTCAATGGAAGCCAAGATTTCCAAGGTCTGTGATATGGATTATTCAAACAGAATTCCTGTTCCCTCAGGATTAGCCCTTTATTTTCAATTTGTCTGATGGGTCTAAAGCGACATATTTATATTTGGAAACGCAAACCAACATTAATTTCCACCTTCCTCCTCCATAATATATATCTCTGCATTCATTAATTTAATCATTAAAGCAGTTTAAAAAATAATCAGTAATCAACTAGATCTTATCAAAAAGTACTTTAAGCTTCTCAAACCTACACATCAACAGATTTATCATGACTATACAGCATTTATTCCACCAGAGTGTCCAAATACATTACAAATTGTGGGCCAGAAATCCACTGTTCTGTATAAAGAGCTGTTGCCCACTGGTACTATCCTGTTTGATCCAGCTCATTGCCTCACTAGTTGTATTCCCATCATGTTGGGTCATGGTTTGGAGCAAGGAACATTTCACTAGGCAAAACTGAAGGTCGGCGGAACGAAAAGGAACAGTAACGGGGTGAAGATGAGTATCGTGGGAACAATAAATCACTCCCAAATCCCATTTCATTGATCATTTTGTAGTTGACCTTGCTTTCCTAGAAGTCAATGGCAGAGCTCCCGTTTATGTGGATGGGAACAGAATTGGGTCCTTTAGAAGCACAGAAGGTTTTATGAATGTTGAAGAGAACATATTTCTGGCTAGAATTTTTATTACTTCTCAGTACAAAACTTCACCAGGAGCACCACACTGCCATATAAAAGCACCCTATAATATGGTACATTAATTTAATACATGATACATTTTCCCGCTGTAATATTAAATGCTGTCTCTTTTAACATATTGATGTCTGACACAGCAAATTTTATCCCCACCCGTCACCTTCCTCCCTCAATATTTTCCTCCGAGATTTTACAAACGTGTTGATCACAAACCACCATCCCTCCATCTTTGCTGGCAGTTTGATGTTTCCTTTAATAATATTTGAACTGCATCGCAAGCAATCGCAGCGGTCCCCAGGACGCGGACGGCGCGATGCCCACAGCACTCTGAGGAGGGACTCGGCGGTGGGATTTATGTTTACTTGAAATGGAAACGTGGGAACAAGGCTTACTTTGCTGCTGGCTTTTTAAAGACCCTCCCGCAGCAGAGCCTGACGTGGGTCACAGAGACGCGAGGGACCATCTGGTCGGAGCAGACCCCTCGTCACGACCACACTCAGCCGGGTCTACACAAAGACTCACTGGTGTCCAGGAGCTTGGGTTGCACCAGCGAAAACTTGCCCAGGAAACGCTCCTTCTCTTCTGGTTATCTTGACTTGAGCGATACCACGGGCTCCACTGCTACAGAGTTATTGGCTGCCTGAAACTCCTTGTAAATTAATGTCAACTTCAGTTTTAGATGGAAAAAAATGAGAGAGAAGTGTGTCTTGTCTACCAAAATAGGAACACTTGCTTTTTTTTTTTTTTTTTGGTTAGAAAATTAAGATAATATATTTAAAGCACAATATGAAACTTCTTTCAGTCTGAAATGTTAAGGAGGTCCCTAGAAAAACAAACAAGCAACCCTTTCCCAAAAGTACTGAATTTAGCTACTATATCAAGCAAGCTTCCATACAACACTTAGTAAAGGCTCATCTTCTCCTTCCAAATCTGTTAAAATCCTACGCAGCTGAATTTCTATATAATATCTTTATTTTTGTGGCCTTTTATAGTTTGCCATTAATTACGGGGAAGAAAAAAAAAAAAAAAAAAAAGGAAAAAAGGATGGGAAAAAAAGGAAGGAAATCTCAGAGAAAAACAGAACTGTCTAAATCTAGCCTGTGACACCTTTCAAAGGAGCCATGTCCCATCCTTAGTGACACTCAGTGAGGCGCCTGCTCCTGCCCGGGCCTTCCCACGGAGCCCACGTGCTCACGTGTCAGGAGAGGCTTCCAGCAATGAAAGAGCCATTGGAGATGAGGGGTCTTGCAAGCCAGGATTCTTCCAGGAGTGAGGATCAGGAAACCCTGTGTTGAAATCCAAAGTTACACGGCTGATATATGGATTTGAGGTATTGCCCAAACTGAAAGAGCAGATGGAAAACTGCACAGGGATGACGTCTGAGAGTTCCTTACGCATTTATCCAATGTACAATCCGTTTTATACCAGGGTTTAAGCTAAATGGGTGAACATGTTCACCAAGTGTGAAACACATGTTAGAGTTGTGCCCAGGTTGTAGATGAGACACTGCAGGAGGATTCTGAGATCAGAACAAGAGAAGAGAAGCACTTGCTATTTCTCTTTAGCTTTACTGGTGGGCAGAAAACTTCAGCCCCTGAAGTGTCCCAGTGTGAGTTCTGTCCCAGTGGGAGTCCCAGACTCACACTGTCTCAAATGAAACGAGAACTAGAACCAAAGCCTCTATGTAGCTGGTATAGAAAATAAGCAACAAAAGCTACTCATGGGCCAATGTCAATGAAGCAAGCCCGTCACACACTGTTACGTAGAATGGCACCTCTGCAGGAAAGGAGGTATCAGCACCACAAAGGGCAGATTTCCAGCTCTGGCCAGAAAGCTTCTGGTGCAGCCCCAAGAGAAAGGGCCATTTCCTCTCGGTGGCCCCTCTGCAGTCCCCATGCAGCTGCTGCACGAGGCTTCATCTCTCTTCTGTCTCCAGCCCTGACCCTAAACCTCATTCCTGCTCGAGCCTTAGCTTGAAGCCTTCAGCCACTGCATATGCTTGACTTTGGTGCACAGACAATTCACAAGACTGTGCTGGGCTGGACATAAGTGCTCAGAGTTAATTGTACTGCTTAAGTGCATGGAGCACCCAATGTCATCTCTCTCCCTTCCTTTTAATTTCCTTGTACATCTGGAATATATAAAACCTAATCACCAGCTTCCATAATGCGAGCAAGAAGTCATTGACTACTCCCAGATCAAAATGTGTGTGCAACAAATCCCAGATCAGGTTATTCTAAGCAGTGCATTTACAGCAAACCCACAGTCCATACTAGCACAGCACAACTAAGGAGAAAGAGAGATGTTGGTCTCCTCTTCATTAGCTTTATTTCCCTCGTGAGATCTCACAAAAAGCATAAGGCCCATTTCTGTGGGCCAAGGAGGGCCATTACTTCCAGCAGAAACTAGTTCTAATCATGCTGTACAAAGCTCTGTTGCAGGATCTGGGACAGGCAGGGAATTAACCCATCCCGTCCCTGCTGTAAATCTGGGCTGACAGGTAGGAATGCACAAGATAGTGCCCTCTGAAAAGATCTATGATCCCTCTCCAGTGGACACTATTACTTTCTGCTTGCTGCTTCCTCTCAGGACAAAACAGAATGAGCAGAAGCAGAATGAAACCTCAGCTTGTGTCACATGTGAGCTGTGAGCATGTCCCCCTTTCCCATGGAGCTGTAAGCCTGACCTCAAGAAAGAAGAATTTAGCAGAATGGTTGGGATGGAGCTTCTGGGCTTTGAAATGATGCTGCTTTACATATAGAGAGAATTTGGGTAGCTGCTGGTGGTTAGAGTCCATTGCCAAGTCACACCTAAAACAGTCTGTGCCTGTGCATGTCTTCTGTACACTGAATCTGTTTTCAGAAAATGGACAAAATTAATACCACTGCAAAACGAAAGAACTTGGAGGCAAAAGCATTTTGGGGCAAATATTTTGGGGGGCCCAGAGGGGTTCCAGGTTTCCGAGATGCATTTTGTAGGTGTGCGAGACTCCTTCCTGGACACAACATTTGGTACCGACTCCTGTTTAAGCACATTCTGCTTTAATATCCGGCTTGACAACTGGTCCAGATAAAGTTCCCAATTTTTAAAAAAATGAAGCTTATTTTCATCAAAAGGTGTCTTCCAAGAAAACAGAATCATAAATAAAACAGATCTGATTTTTAATAATGGAATTAAAACCTAATGGAAACTTCAGCAAGACAGGAGCAAAGCTATTAGTATAAGCCTGATTTTAAAGTCCTAATTAACTTGGAATTTTTTAATAAATAATTCTTATTTGTACAGCATATCCGGAGTTCGTCCTTCAGTTTTCAGAGGCTTAACCACCACAGTGGGCGAGGAAGTGGTTAGAACGACCTGGCGGGAGTTTCGGAAAGCTGATAGTGCTTTTAATGTCACCTATTTAGGTGCAGAGTGCCACTTCCTGAGCCATACCAAGGAAAGGTTTCCATACAGTGTCATGCAACGGGAACATTTGTAAGGATGGATTATGGCAATCAAATATTATTTAGGACCAAATATTATTATTTATTTGAAGAGGACTTCACCTAGAAGAACAATGTTTCAAGCAGAGGACATTACTGACACTGGAACAAGTGGCTGCAAGTGACTGTGAATGCACTTAAGCTAGAAGAGGTCATCTAACTACAAGCAGAATGAGCATATAGAATAGCTTTGCCTGAAGAAGGCAGAGACAAACAATTTAATTTAAAACAAGACTGAATAGCTTATAATATGAAATATTTGATGTGCTTATGCTGGAAAAGACTGGAAGAGACCACCTGGGAAATCCCTGCCAAACACATCAATGAAGAGTCTTGCTGCAGGGAATGAAGCATTTCAGAAAGGCAGGAGAGCAGCAGGTCTCCCCTTTGCCCTGTTGCCATTTGGAAGCAGACTAAACTCCTTGCTAAGTACCAGAATGTCTTTTTTTTTTTTTTTTTTCTTTCCATTAAAATGCTAATAGGAAGGTTAACTTCAACTGAAAACCATTGCAAAGAAGCAGCATAAGCAAAGAGTTTAGCTTGAGGATACACTTAGGAAAAAACAACCTTAAACTAAATGGAATTTCACAGCAGAAGAAAACTTGCTCAAACAGGGATAAAAAAAGCAGTAGAGAGCAGTTCTAATACCTGCATTCGCATAGGTGACACAGCCTCAGATCAATGTTTTCCTTTAAGAAACATAAATTCATTGGCAGAAAATAAAACATCCGAGTGAGAGCATATCAGTAAATAGCTTTGTCTTTGGGATACGGTAAATATGGTAAATATGTTGCAAGAATAGTGTGCAACTACGCCAACGTACAAAGCGATCCTTCCAATGCCTGGTATGAATGCTGTGTTACAAGCCCGCACAAGCTCAGAATTACCCAAAACATCATTCTGAAACCTCCAACAATTTCCCACAGAGAACAAAACTGAGCAAGAAAAAAAAAAAAAAAAAAAAAAAAAAAAAAAAAAAAAAACCACATGATTTTGGAAGCACCTTCTGTGTGTTTTGCCTGCTTTAGCTAAAATACAAATAAATACCTCTTTAAGACTCAGAGTTGTGACTGAAGATACCATCCTACATACGAGTGTTCCACAATAACTTCCAAAGATGATTAATGTGTTACCCAGCCACACTTGGACTCATAATCCTTTCAGTTTTGTTTTGAAGGTTCACACACAGCCTGTCTGTTTCCATGAACATCTCTATATATCATGATTGTCTGCAGGAGAATTGCAGCTGTAAACCTCATAAGATATTTTCACAAAGTCTGGAATCAAGACATTAAAGTAACAATGTTTTTGATTTTCTGCAATACTTTGGGTGGAGGGTCTTTCATTTCACCTAGTATTTCAAAATGGCATTTGCTTGCTTGAGGACAGTGTGGAGAATGGCACTGCTGACTCTCACATAAACTGCATTTAGGTGTTATTCTTCTTTTTTAAAGTTTTACAATAAAAAAGGCACATGAACCTCCATTTTTGTCAAAGAATTCCACTGTAAACAACTAGCTGGTAAGGTATATTAAAACCAATTGTACAACTGTTGATCATAACTCTAATTGCCAAATAACCAGGCAACTCAGAACACTGAGTATTATGAAAAATAAATATAAGACTTATGTGTTCCAACAAGGTTGTACATCTTTCCCCCCTTAAATCTTCATATACAGCGGAATTCTCATGCTTCAGAGACCTTTAATGTTTGAAATGGTCTCAAGCATAGAACTAATGACTGAAAGAGAAATAAAAGCAGATAGAAATGTGATCATCACTGCCTTTTACTGACAAATCTCTTCAATCGAAATGGGCCTGGAAGCTACACACAGAAACCATCTTTCCCACTCCCCACAGGCAAAGCAGGATGAGCTCCACTGTTAGCATCCTGCCAGTGCCACTGCTTTCCTGGCCAGTGTTGATCCAGCCTTTTCTTCAGTATTACAGTATGATATTCAGATGACACAGAGTCACCATCTGAAATACATTTTGGAAATCCATTCTTTAATAATCCTTATGTTTTATACAGACAAAGTAGGCTTAAGTATTCTTAAACTAAGCTCAAACATTTAGCTCAAAATAAAGTAGTCCAAGCAAACTAAGCAGGTACGCAAGCTCAGAACTGGATACTGCATATATTGTTACTCAAAGCCAAAAAATCTTTAGACCAACAGCGGTTTTCCCATGACAAGAGCCTAGTGAAAACAGACACGCACTGACTTCTTCCCTTATCACCTGGCTCTACCCCTCCTAACGTAGCCCAGTAAGTGGCTTCCCCCATCTAACATGAAACGCTGTAGTCACATTTTCACCTTGGCACCCACTGCAAGCAGCAGGTCCATTTCAGCAGCCCTCTGTGCGGGAGCAAAGTGCAGTGTCAAAGGCTGTTCGCACAAGACTCGGCACTGCCTGCTCCCACTGGTATGAAAACAGGTAAATTTTTAGTGAGAAATGGGAGAATCAGACTCCTGGAGCTTGGGCTCAAGGGCTCCCTGCCTTCCCTGAAGCATCTCCCTGAAGTGTCTTAATGCTCTGAAATCCCTTTTACCCTTCACATGCCACTAATGGGCAACTGGGAAGGGGAGGTTCCCAATTAAGTGTCTTTATTCATTAGAAAGGGCTGAGAAAGGCTCAAACGGTATTTTTTTTCAACCATTCAGCCGTTATGGGAAATAACTTTTTACAAGTTCAGTAATTGGAAAAGTTCCAGCTATCCGAGGCACAGGGACTTGTAGATACTTCATATTCAGTAGTTAAATACAAGAGTTTGGTCAAATTACAATGTCAAAAGACAAAGCTGGCTGAAGACATTCAAACCTCTATTCTGTGGTCTTATGCCCATGGCATGTACTCTAGGCCTTACTATAAGGAATCTCCTTACGAAATTCTTGCAGGGCTGCATCCTTATCTCATTCATGACAGTCTTTAGTTCAAGATTCGTCATTTTTTAAAAGACAGGCACTAATGTATTCTTTTGTATCTTCTTCATTATTGTTTTACAAGACTGTGACTTTGTCCTGCACTGCGTTTAATTCCTTAGTTTCACTGTAAAGAAGTTCTTGGCTTGTTAGATAGGCAATTATTTAGATGAGGAGTCCTCCTTCAACAGAAGTTGTCCCTTGGTGACATCTTTGCTCCCAAAGTTAAGACTATAATGTTCATTTAATGCAGGTGCTTCCATGTCCAGAGGCTCCTTGGTGGGAGAGGTTTGTCAAAGCGGGGTACCTCACAGAAAGCTTCAAAGGGGAGCTTAAAAGGCACAGATCACATAGTCATTCTTCCAAGACGGTAGCTCCCCCACTCTGACTTCCACGTTTTATCATTATTCCAAATTCTGCGCTCCAGCAGCAACAGCGCTCAACGGAGCACATTAAACTGGAACATTCAGCTGGACGGGAAGGAGTCAGTACACCTAAAGAGGGCTGTAACTTCATTTGAGTAGAGACTTGTATTTTATAGAGCAGAAGTCATCTTTGAGAAATTGCCACAAATCGTCCTATTAACACGCAACTCAAGACCACAGGATTCCTGACTTGTTTATGGCTCTGGGCTAGTGAGTCAGCTGGAACTAAGTGGCTTATCTCCCCACTGGGAGCAGCGCTGATTCTCACCAGCACAGTCCAAGATACTGAACTAAACACAGCTATTCAGCTGGGAGAAGGAAGAGGACATGCATCTGCATACATGAATTTGTGAGCATCGTATCTTGCCATTCTGATTTATGGGCTCTTTTTGGCTAATGGGAATAAATGCATTATTCTGACTATAGAGGATAAAGCTCATAACTCACAAATGCTCAGTTTATGCCCTAAAAAATATTTCATTGTCACAGTATCTTATGTGCTATTTAAATCTGCATTACTCTGCACAAAGAGTCTCAAAAGAAAATAAATAAAAAAAACAGAAATAAGAAATCTATGTACTGTGATTCCTGAGTAATTCAAATACCAGAACTGTTTTAGGCTCTGGTACATATCCTTGAGAAATAACATGGCATTACTTTTCACATGAGTACAGATGACTACACAGACTAACCTCTGGGTATTCTATTTTACTATTAATAACCATTTGATTTCCTGTATCTTTTCTACTGGGTTGTTGTGAAATTATATTGCTCGAGAGAAATGTTAAAGCCTACAAACTATGCTGTAAAGCCCTATGCCTGGACCACATTCACACAGTATAGTGGAAATTAGAGATGGAGAAGTAACCCAAAAGACAGATAAACTCAGACAAACCAGGTTATGTACTGTTTGGGGAAAAAAAAAAAAAAAGAAAAGAGTTAGGGCAAGAGTTTGGTAACAGAAAAGTTGACAGATTTGTACATAACATGATCAATACTGTTTGAAAGAAGACTGGATGCTTTCAAAAATGTGATGTTTGCCATAGGAACCTATTGTAAAACTGCAGCATAGCCCATGGAGCTGCCAACACCTTTGCTTGCAGAGGGCAATGAAGTTGCAGCTTCCTGAAGGTCAAAGTCCCACAGGAATTTAGCAAGATGGGAGATCTGACCTTTCTCCAGAATTTAAAAATCCAGCTATATAATTTAATAGAGTTAATTTGCTGCAGAATACACCTCCATTATTTCAAAGCAATCTTTAAAATAAATGTGGTCCTGAGGAGAGTCACAACAACCATTTTTCTATGAGTGTTATATGAAGAAAATAAATTTTCTCTGATATTTTTTCTTTGCATACATTATGGATGAAGTCTAGAAATATGTTCCAAATATACATTTTTTATTTACTCTTTATTGTCCAATAATGAATGAATTAAAAAAAAAAAACCTAAGTAGTATGCTAGCTAAACTACTTGAAAATTTATCATTAGGACTAAAAATCATTAACTTTCTTTTCTTTTCTGCTCTGCAAAGTAATCTGTGGCTATCTGAACCAAAAACAGCTCACAAATTGTTTTTGGCTTCCCCCACCACACACTTTTGCATGCATCAAACGACCCTTAATATGTACAATAACCAACACCGTGCCCTCTCTGCTGCTGCTTATGAAAGGCAATGCGTTGCTGTCCCCAGAAGGGACATCCTCCATGCGAGCCCTGGTCCCTCCTCCTGAGCCACAGCTGGACGTTCAGGGAAAGACAAAGTGATAACACAACATCTGACCTTGCCCATCGCTCAGGGGACAGACCAATGACTTGGATTTCAGGCTTAAGCCGACAGCAGAATTCCCTCTGATTTAAAGTTGTGCTACAATTTTAAGCCCTATTTCCTATTACCAGTTCTCCAGAAAACATTTCAGGTGCTAATGCTTTGCAAAGACCTTATAATATCCAATATTATGACACAGCAAAATCCAGCATAGAATAAAGACAAGCGTGAAAAGCAACAAAAGTACTTCCTGCCATTTAGAGAACACAATTTTCTGAACAAAATAACCTCTCTAGCAACCAAGTAACGACATCACAGGATGCGATATGGAAAGAAATACCTTGAAATGGTAGGCTATATCCAAACCAGTAAGGCAGCAGCATGACAAAAAAAAAAAAGAGATTTTGGAAACAACGTCTGGAACAGCTCCGCCCACCCCAAAAAAAAGTACCGTGGTAAACACACAGAAAAACACACAAAATATTTAAGTATCATCACTTACACTGACATAATTTCACGCTAAGAATTCCTTGGCAGCCAATTATTTATCATCAGAAATACAGCTCCCTTCTTGTGCTACAAATCTCAATTGACTCTAATAAGGAACTAATTAACAAAGATTAGCACCTTTTTTGTGTAACGAGCCACAAAGCCAATCAAGACAAGACGATAACAAGATGCAATCAAGAGGTATTAAGGACAACAAAACAGTGCCTAAGACTTGGGGGAGAGATGCTGCAAGAAATATCCAGCTATAGAGAAAACTTCTAATTAATTGGTTGGCTCAGATTTTTAAATATCCATTCAAAGGGTTAAAGAGAGGGCAAGGTTTGCTCTGATAATCAAGAACTATGCTGAGCTACTGAGATTTTTGGACTTCAGTAAAAGCTGTGTTCTATTTTCATCCAATACCTGCAAAAAACTTGCTAATTCCTTTGCCAGGAGACATAACACACCCTGCCCTGCACACCTGTACGCAGAAGCTGGAGGACATAAGCAAGGACCTCCTGCAGTCATGGCCAGCAGTGCCCCTCTCCTGCCTGGCCCCACGGCCCCAGTGCGCTGGAGAGCGCCCTGCAAGGAGCAGGGTGGCACTAGGCAATTCTCCTTCCACGCTGAGAAAAGCTAAGGCAATGAAAAATAAACGGAATGATCCTACAGCCTTGGAATGGTCCATGCTGTGACATCAAGTGACACATCTAAGGGCTGAACCAGGCTGCACAGAGACGCTGCCTTCGAGGCACTACAGCTTGAGTCAGGCGCTATCCCTGTCCGTTTTCCATCCTTCACAATTGCAAGGGATTTAGAGATAATCAGAAAACAGGAATTCACTCTGCTAGGAAAATATGAAGAAACACAGATTTCCAAAGCTATTTCTGAGAAGGAATTCTGATTTTTCCTCCCCCAAACACTGAAGAAATGCCTGAGTGGGAGGCTGCTGAGTGGCCTGGCCTCTCTGGGAGGAGAGGCCACGAGCTGTGGCTCCCCTGCCCTGCTGGACCAAGCGAGTCTGGCTCTGCCCAAGGAGAATTTACCTGCACGACGGGGCAGCTGGGGCAGCTGCACCAACTGCCAGGCCCCTCCTGTCCTTAGACACGTCGCTTCTGCCAAAACCGGGCACCGCCACAGCCTGGTGCTCCTCGAGGAGACGGCACCTCGAGACCCAAAAATAAAAGCGTCATTGAAAGCATTCTGATGGGCTCTTCTGTCAATTAAGTATGTATTTTTAATTAACTCTGCCTTTTAATCATGTGGAATTGTGCAAAACTGGGGTAAAATGTAACTGCTAAAGATACCAGTTAAAAGTGATAAATCTTAATTTTGCACCACTCTCAGGCTATACCCAAAGCTCCTATAAAAAGCAACATTTCAATTTTATTACAAGTTTCTGTTAAAATGTAGATAGAATCAGAAGTGGCACATTTTTACACCTTGTCTGTATGAAAATCTCAACCGCCACCAAATCATCACTCACATTCGAATCCGGCATCACTCGATCCCTCGTAAGCGGCAGCCGGGGGGAGCCGCGAGGCGCCGCGCTGGCCTGACGCGCGCTGCCTTCGCCGCGCCGCAGCCCTTCGCACGGCCTTAACGTCCAAACCGCAGGCCCCGCTTTACGGGCCGCCCTCGTTTCAGCGGCACGCCGGTGTTCCCGAATTTCCCGTGCGCCCCCGGCAAGCTGCAGGGCGCGACGGCCGCTCCAGCGCGGGCCGCGGGCTGCTTCTCGCGCGGCCTCTGCACCTGAGCAAACGGCAGCCGCCGCCGCCGTGGGGAGCGAGGCCTCGAGGCCTCCAGACCCTCGTGTCCGCGGAGGACGAGGGGATCTGCTAATAACCGCCGGAGCGCTGAGGGGAGGCCGAGCGCCCACTGGACCGGGTTACCGCCATTTCCAGCACTGAGGAGAGGGCAGCAGGGAAACGGATTTTCTCCGCTGAAGACTGAAAAATAGGTTAATATAAAAGCTAAAGGGCCAGAGGCAGATTTCATATTTCTTGCAGCTTGGGGAGGCAGGTGCACTCTGTCCAGACAAAAGCAAATAACAGTGAGTGAACAGCAGATATTGCTTGGCAATGTCTCACCAAATACAATAGCACTTGCATCAGGAGCGGAGGGAAAAGCGGCAATTCATTGGGCCCTCCAACTCCCCAGCAGCTCTGGCCTCTTACTGCAGCAAAACAAGGAGAAACCTTTAGTTCCAGAGAACACATTTACGGAAGCTGTTCTAAGTTGCTGTAAATGAAAATAATTCAGTCTTAACCCTAGGGCAGGGAGGACCCCGCAGAGGCTCGGGACGGCTCTCCTGCATTTTGGGCAACGTGTTCCCAAAGCCAGGATCACGAGGGATGCCCAGTGCAACGCACGGCCCCGAGCCCTCTCCAGCTCATCCCCCACACTTGGGTCAAATCCGTTATTTACAGAATCCCATTTGTTTATGAACGGTGTTTTCAAGCACGTTTTCAAAGGCACCCTTAATCTGCAACCTGAAGCAGGCACGCACGAACGTGGTCTCGGAGCCATCTCTCCCATTGAAAAGGCAACAAATGTCAGAAAAGCTGCAAACATAAAAGCAATTCTTGAAAAGGAGAGATTTCTCCTAGCAACTACATTGCTGATATCTTTTCTATTATTTGAACCAGAGTTCTTGAAGTTAACAAGAAATAATCACAAAACCAGACAAAGGCCAGACCGCTACTTTTCCCCTCCCGCGTGCTGCTGTCGGGGGGTTAGTGGCCACCGCACGGGCAATCCAGGAGTTCGTTCAGAGCAGCAACGATCACTACCCCAGCTGGCAAACAAGCTCTGCAGATGCACAGGAGCCTTCACAGTTCCCCAATGTTTCTGGTAAACAAATTATACGAGCACAGAAACACTAACACCTCCTCCTCCGCACCTCAAAAAACGGCTCTTTGCACGTCTTAACGGGTAATAGATATGCCTTAACAGGCAGCAGAAGACTGTCAAGACTAGACCATACCAGACAGACCAGCAAACTGTAATTCCTTGGTAGAACAAGAGTAAAGGCAGGCAGCAATACAGGTGATAAATTCACATGGCAGCAAAATACCTCATACTGCACCTTATAAATTAACTATGAAAACATATTGGAGCATCCTCGGAAATGCTTGCTGGCATGGGAGCTGAAATCCAGCCGCCAAACAGCATCCAAGAGCGCATGCAAAGTCCCCAGCACTTGCTGGGCTGCTGCTGGGTGCAGCCCCAGGGCTCCCTGGTGTCCAGCACCATCCCAGCTGGGCAGAGCCGTGACCTTCCTCCTGGAAGCACACCTGGATGCTCTGCATCCTCTCCCAAGCTCGTGCTTCGCAGCTTTGCAGAATTAGGGTCTAGGAAAGTAATCCCACAACCGCATGGCGCTGCGCGGGGTGGTGGAGATGGACTATAAAAGACAGGGCCATTCCCAGCACTGCTATGCTTAACACATTCCTTGCTCAGGAAATTATTATGCCTTACCAAGTGTGGTGTGGATGTGGGCATACAAATCACCGGGATTGGATTTGCAAACCCTTACCAGGTGAGGTAAGCTCTAAAGCTTTTAATATGAGAAACCTGAGCCATGTAAAATCTCCTCAAAAGACCTATTTTTAAAGTATTTCCTATAAATTAATATTTTAACTCAGGAACTGCTTATGTGAGAATTATTTCTTATCTCAAGGCCCTTCAGCATGTCCGAATGGACAAATCCCTTTTGTCAGCCGAGCTCCATTACTCTATTCTGAATGAATGCCTCTGGGATGGGTATAATAGATATAATTTTTAACAGCATATCTAGTCTGCTAATAAAATGATGCCAGGCGCTGTCTGCACAGAGATTTAATGCCAGTAGGACTCTCCAGCAAATTTTTGCTCCCGTTGCGGTGGATAACTTCCCAGTAGGCTCAAATCATACATTTTTTCTCATGCAGCCCTTCTTATTCCCTGGCAAGGAAACAGGTAAAATGGAAATACCTGAATCCAGTTTCCTCTCTAACAGAAGTGCTCTGATCACAGACCCCAGGAGGAAGAGACTCCTTGGCCTTATTTACCACTGGGTACAGCCTCTTTCTTGCCTTAGTGCCTAGGAAGCCGGGGGAGCCCCAGATCAGCCACCGTGGAGGGCCACAGTCCTCATGTCCGAAGCCTTAAGTGACAGACCGAGACTGGAACATCTGAGCTGATCCTCCCTGAACTGCTGGGTGACAGATTTAACTTCTCTGAATCCATCACCATGTTCTTGATTTCAGGAGGGACCTGAATTTGGTATGATCTATTTTTAAACATATGGACTGCTGCTGTTCTTCCCAGCTTCTAACTCACAGGTCCAGCACACATCTAAGCTGGTTAAATGCTGTCCTGCTGGAGTATTACCAATTAAATAAAGGTTACTGGCTAGGGGTGGGGTTTCTCCCAATCACCTCCATGTTGCCAGATAAAACACCCTTTAGATTACATGATGACTTATCCAAACATGTGAAAACCTTTCAGCCACAGTCAAGCGCAGGAAGAGTTGGGAATTCTTCCCAATGTTGTGGTAGACAACAGCAGCAATAACTTTGTGCTTCTCTCCTTCTACCCAATGAATTTTAGGCACATGAGTCACCAGTCACCCTACACTCCGTGCTAACATTATGTATGAGCAAGCTTTCCTCGGGGGGCAAAAGGACCTTCTCTGGAGTTAAGTGCTTAGTTCAAGGCCATGAGTCAAGTAGGGTGAGCAGCAGAGCTAAAACCTTTGAAAGTTCAAGTTTTGGTAGCTTCAAAGCCCAATGCAAGCATGCACATCAAGCCAGCTAAGGGATCACTGCTATTTGCAGCCAGCTGTGATAAATTTTTAACATCCTGGGTCTACCAACAGCGGGAGACAAAGACTCATCTTCTCCCGGTGGAGATTATGCCTGTTCTGACGTACTGGCCAGGACAAGCATTGCAATAATAGATGAAGATTTATGGAAACTAAAAACAGAGGCATTTTCACCCTCAGGGGATGTTCATATTTAATATTTTTTTCAAAATACTATTTAAAGGATATATATGCAGATGCAATGCAAGCTCTGTTATTAAATTGGGTCCTTGAATAGAAACTATGCTTTTTTTCGAGCTCTGATTTACAGCACCAAGTGTGTAAATTCTCACAGCTTTCTGTTGTGTTTGCAATGCTGACATCAGGCAAAGAAAAAAAATCCATAAAATACACAACTGCTCTTATTTCTACGTGCAAAAGCAAAGCTGCAAGTATGTGTGTTAATTACAGGCTAAAGAGCTATACAACTTTCTTCAGATCAACTCGAATCTTACATAATTGTTTTGAACAGATGATTATGTGTCTGCTGTTAAAGGAACTCAGTAAATGACATTATTATTTAGCAGTCAGCAAAGTAATTACATATTCACAGAAAGCTGCGTGTGCTCTAAGAACGGAACCAACATGGCATCGGAGCAGTGACAGACAGTTATGTACATATTTATATTACATTTCTGTCTGCATTAATGACAGAACTCAGGCTGCTTTGAATTTCAGTCACCACTAGCAAAGTTTTACATTTCTTCAAGCTTTTCTGTATTTCACTAAAAATACCCCTCTTAATTTAAGGCCATTGTTTTTCAAGGGTAACAGAATTATAAGCTTTTTTTCCTCTTCCAGTTAAATGCAGCCTGAGTTACATAAGCCAGAAAGATACTTGTTTGAAAGGCATTTTTGTTCTGCCCAGATCACAACTGAAATAAGCCCCAAATTGTACAAGTGAAAGTACAAATTCAATAAAAAGAGGAAAAAAAATAATTTTTTTCCATAGGCTCCTTCCCTTGCATCCAGACACCCTGACTTGGCAGAGTGAATTCTCCAGCACCAACGCATACAGTGCACAGTGACTCCTCTGGTGTTTGTATTTTTGCCTCTCCCCCTTCTGAAGGCATTTTTGGCACAGAACCAGTGCTGTGGTTTACAACTAACTGCACTTCCTCCTCTAGGGACCCCTGGACACCCTGCAAGGTAACAAACCTCCCACTCTTCCTTCCTGCGAGGGGAGCATGCAGGGGTCCCATCCTTACACTGGAACCTACCCATGTAAAGCCAACTGCTTTTTACTGTGCAAATCTGATTTGCTTTTAGCACTTATGCTGCGGGGTCCTGCTTTGAAATCTAATGGCAGCTGGTTTTCCAGCTGGCCAGCAAGGAGAAACAACTACACTGGACACACTGTTATTTAGAGGAAATACATGCCATACCCACCCGGCCTTACAGACCGTCTTCATTACCCAAGCTTTCATTTAGGCTTTTATAATGCAGTATTTTTTTAACTGTCCAAACAGACTAACCTCTGAGAACCTTGTTACACTCTCAAGAGTAAAGATTAAGCACAGGCTTTGGTTTAACTTCTTACATTTTCTACTAGAGAACAAAGCATTTTTTTATGTGACAGATACAGCTCACTGGGAAGGCTCCAAGGATGTCTTAACACGAGGGCTGGAAGGATCTGCCCCAGAGATGCCCATGGAGACAGAGCGCAGGGAGGTAGAGGCACACTCCCCTTTGCATGGAGCGGGCTAACGAACGGGCTCAGAGACGGGGTCGGGGTGTCCCCTTTGCATGGAGCGGGCTAACGAACGGGCTCAGAGACGGGGTCGGGGTGTCCCCTTTGCATGGAGCGGGCTAACGAACGGGCTCAGAGACAGGGCCGGGGTGTCACTGGGCAGGCAGCGCGGGCACCTACCGTGGCAGGAGGCCTGGGCTGGCACTGTGTCTGCCTGCGCATAACGGGGCTCAAGCTAGGTGGAAAATTCCCCGTGACATTTCAGCACACGTTTGTGGAAGCTGCATACGTTTTGCGCTACACACACTTTGCGCGAGGGATTGATGTCTTTCCTTAGCTTCCCCATGCTCGCCACAGTTGGTAAAGGATCCTGCTGGGGAAGCAGAAGGGCCAGAGGAACCAGAAGAGGCAGGAACGATACAACAGGGAGGCATAAAAAGGCACGAGGATAATCTAAAAATCTCTGAGCTGGAGGGGACTGAATTGTCCATGGAATACAGTACATCTCTATCCCTTCGTACAGCTACCAACGCATGAAGATCAAAACAGCCCTCACAAAAGTAGCGTTTTCACTGCCGTGAAAAATATACATGCCCTGTCCCTGGGACTCTAGGAAATGCAGTACCAGATGAAAGCGCAAGGTTACAGGCACCACCGAGGTGCCCACAGCAGACACAGCAGACTGACCTCTCGGGTTCAGAGCCAGAGCTCACATTTCCTCCAGCTTAGACAGATATCCTGAATCACAAATCCTCTTGCTGATACTTACTTGATCTTTCATCAGATCAGCTAACACTCTGTTACCTGGGTGAATTCCTGCTCCTTACAGGAGAAACGAGCTCTGATTCCGGAACCACTTTGGTTGCTTGGCTGATTCAAAACTCTTCCTCTCTGCTTTGCCTCACACCAAATGACACAAGACGATGCGAGGCTGAGGACTAGCTCCAGTCTGCAGGCTAAGCAAAAGCTGTTAAAAGAAATCTCAGGAGAGGCCGTAACCCTAAATCACACGTGCAGCAGAAGGATGAACTAGGAGAAGCACGCAAAGACGGGCAGTTAGATCACAGCTGGTCTCACATTTTCGAAACACCAAGCGGCCAGTTAGCACGAGATGGAGGGCAGGAGCAGGTTACACCAGGGAGAACCTACAGAGACACAAATAACTTTAGCAAATGCAACAATGACTTATTCAAGTGCACCACGTTGTTAAGACTACATCTCTTCTAGCCAGCTTGTGAATCCAAGATCACGTGTTTTCCAATATCAGGAAACTCTCCCAAAATCTTTCCCTATTTTATGCTCCCAGTGAAAGCAGGTTCTTGATAGCAGGAAAACTTTGTATCCAAATTCACTCAACAGGCAGCTGCGGGGTTTATTTTTCCCTTATTCTTCCATTTACAAAACTCAGTACCGACAAATTGCACCCAGACTGTGTCCTCATTACCGAGCACCGCACTGTTCAGGGTGCAGAGATCTATTTACCGGTGTCCAAACGGGGCAACAAAGTTAAAGGGTGAGCGTGTAACTGGCTCTTTGCCTGTGTCAACTTGCTCCCACTTTTCTCCTGAAACAATAGAAAAGTTCTCAGAAAAGCTTGTTGCAAAAGTGATGGATGCCACCAGTGTTAATTATTCCACCCATTACAAGACACGGTATAAATCACTTTTTGTCTGGTGACTGTCACCCAGAATTTGCAGAACACAAAAGGCACTGCAGATCCATGATATGGCTCTGTTGTTCTTGCTATATGAATATGAGATAAAGATATGCTTATTTAATAAACAACATTTATTTTAATGTGACGAGAGGGGCATAACTCAAGTGGTAGTATTTTTGCAATAGGTTTGTTTTAATTACCATTGTTATTTAGTGCAGGAGAACAAGACGGGGTTTATTTTAAACACAGATGTAAAAGCAGAATACGTTTTTTGCCATTTATGCTTCATGGTCGCTGCACTACCACAGCTGGAAAAGCAGCTCCGGCACCCGCCAGCCTCCCAGAAGAGCGGAGCAAGAGGCGAGGAAAAGCAGACTGGGGAAAAAGCCGGATCCTCCAAGAGTTTCCACTTGCCTGAAAACCCGTCCTTGCTTCGCACAAGTCTGACACCACGGGACAGCCCTTAGGATTGCGCTTAAACCTCCCCGACTCGGAGGGGATCTCCCAGGTTTGTTTGTGTTCTGCTGAACGAGGAGAGACGGCCAGCTGAGGGCCAGGCTGTAGCCTCGTGCTTAACCTCCGCCCCATGGAAATCAGTCAAGGCCCTCGAACCCCCTCCAGCCATTCGTGAGCGAGGGAGTTCCGAGCCGGAGCGAAGACTGGAGAGCGCAGGAGCTCCCAGAGCCCTTCCCTCTGCGCGGAGCCAGAACAGGAGAGGAGCGAGAGCACAAGGGGCGGCAAGTCAAGCCACGCACGCAGCATCATCGCACAACGCAGCGACACACGGCGCGCCTGCTCTGCTCCTGCCTTCCCCATCCACCTTCACTTCAAGGCACTTCTACACAGGGCAGGGCATCAAACGAACAAAAACCAAATGAATTAATTATTTTGCTGTTAAGAAACAACAACAACTTCCTGCCTCCTCTCATCTTGCCTCCTCTATGATAAACTGTTCAACATAAAATACACTTTTTATCTGTTAAGCTCTTCACGAGCATATTAAATGCTTGGGGACTTCGCAACTGGCTTCTATTTTAATACTCTAAACTTGACTTGAACTTAGTCCTGGGTGAAGGCCTTTGCTGTGACATGTTTGTAAAAATCTGACTGTGAAATGAAGCAGCAAAGTCATTTGAGGCGAGCCGAGCCGACGGAATGATAATTTTCATTTTCATATGCAGCTGGAACTGCATATGTTTCTCCTTAGAGTGGAACAAGGTACAGCTCGCAGAGCTTGCTCTGTAGTGCAAAGCAAACATCCACCACAGATCCCGGCTCTTCCCTAGAAATGGGAGCTCTTTGCCTGAACCTTCCCCATTTCTCCCCTACCTCTGCAGCTGGTGCCACTGAGCAGCCGCTCTCCAGGATCACTGGGCGCCCCTGCAACGGACCCAAATCTCAACCCCATGCTGACAGAAGGCCGCTGAGCGTAACACAATTTATTTTACCATTTATAGAAGCCAGACAGCTCAATTCTGGCTGCTCCGACACAGGGAAGTGTGGCTGGGAAGGACACACAGGGCGGCTATCGCGGGCTCTCCTGCTCAAACGAGTTTGGCTTTTGATGGTTTTCAGACTCATCAGGGTTTGGACAAAGCACCACTGAATCATGGATTACCCAAGGAGAAAAACAACTTAATTTACATATTTGCTTTTGCATCCTCAGTTTGTGCTGCTGCCATCAGCTATGTCTAAAACAGACTCACCTTCAACTCAGTAAGTCAGCAAATACTCTTATTTCAGTTGCATGCTGCAACCAATTTCTTGCAAACCATTTGCTCCTTACTCACTTGGTTACATTTTTACCTCCTGTGTTGCTCATGTTGTGTTTTGTCATTTTTCAGTTTTCTCTGCAAGGTACACAACAGCCCTTGCTATGATGGTTACAGTTGTGCGTACCAGGTTGCACCTTCCAGCCAAGTCAGTGACTTATAAACCTTCCCCTTTCAGCTGGTATTTCTCAGGCTTGATCAAAGGCCGGAGATTTCTTTAATTTTTGCCATTTTGGCTGTAAGAAAAAAAAAATCTGTTCTCTTCCTCTTTTCAAGGTCAGAAACTCAAAACCAAGTTCAGGTTTAGGAAAGGAAATTTTGAAAATATTCAGAGTCCACTGCCAACCTACCATGAGTTGGCAGCTGCTGCAAGTCAGAGTTGCATGAGCAGGACCAGCTTTTTAAACCCACCTCTGCAATAAACAACTGGGAATTCAAGGTGGAGGCCTTGGTCAGTATAAAGCAGCACTGTTTCTTAGACGTTGTTAACACCAGCATGTGCTAAAACAGGAGAGCCCCAACATGCAGACACAGAAACCAGCTCCGCTCACGTTAGTTTAATTGGAGCCAGGTCTAACAGGCACGGCTGGGTCATGGACCTCACACCTCGAGCTGCTCCTTTCCAAATGCAGATGCTTCTCCTCTCAGCTGCTGTGTTTGGACTATGCCCTTTGTTTAGCAGATGTTAGAACAACAAAGAGATTTTGCTCTATGTTAGGCACCTTGTCTTGAAAATAGGGATCCGCGTTTCCATTTCTTTTTTCCATAACGTAAACCCAGTGAGCTGTTATTCGCCAGCACACTACCAACCGTGAAAGCAGAGAAACAAAAATGTCTGTGAATTAAAAGCAGAATCAGAGCAGAACAAGTGCACTAAGCCGAAAAAAAGAAGCCCAATTTAAAGGATTGAAAGATGCCACGAGGTGACTACGTATGACTGATAACATTCTTGAAATATAGTAATTTTATCAGAATGAGCACTAATCTATTTTCCTTCATCATCCAGAGAACTCCCATCAGAGGAACAGCTTGTAACGTTTAGATGAAAATATATTCATTGCACAGCAGCATTTTTTAACCTAGACTTTATTATCAATTTTAAGAAATGTCATGTTTTTGCAATACTCTTCCATCCTGCAGCTCGTCTCTTTTCAACCTTGAATACTTCAAAAGAAATCATAACAAGAGGGGCTGGACTTTCGTAATGTTAGGGAAAAAAGAAAAAAAATCACTATCACAGTGAAAACATGAGAACAATTCAGAATCAAAGCAAAGCAGGGGGATGTCATCAAAGGTCCTGGGAGATGCTGAATAGCCCTAGGAGAGAAAGGGGCTGTTTTTTTTTTTTTAACATTGAGAATGACTGCGAAGACGTGGCCGGGCTGGGCCAGGCAGGGAGGACGGGAGGAGCTGCCCGGCACGCGGCAGAGCAGAGCCCGGAGCTTTCGCCCGGGAGCTCTGTGTGTTTCTGGCTTCCTGACCGCCCGTCAACACAAACGGCCCCAATTATATCCAGCTGCACTGACACATACAGAACTCCAGGCTGCGAGAAAAAAACATTGCAATAAACAGCTGACTTACTGCAGGTAGGAGGACGGCAAGTTTTACTCTTGCTTCTTCCTCCCTCTGACATTTTAAAATGTTGAGCTGGTGTCCACGCCGGTGCCTCCTTCCCCGCCCCGTCTGCAAGGGCGAGTTACTGGGTCCCTGCACAGGTGGAAATACAGCATCACTGTGAACTCTTACAGTGAGAAAAAGGTGACCACAAAGTTGGATTAATGGCACAGCTACAAACAACTCCAACGTGGCCACCTCAAGGAGTTAAAACTCTCATGGGAAAGACCCGCGACTGCCAATACGCAGGTGCCAGGCCAAGCTGGGAGGCCGGAGCTCTGCGCCACGACAACCCGCTCGCTTCGCTGGTGACACCGTCCTGGCATCCGGTGGCACTGGGACTTGGGCAGGTGCCCACAGACAGCAGAGCTGATGGGGTGTCGGGGAGCCTCAGCTCCTGGCACTGAAGGCCGAGGAACCCCTCGTCCTCAGCCACAAAGCCCTTTTCTTACACCAAAGAAAAGCTGGTGCAGGAGCGCAATATTTGAACTCCGCAAAGTCCTTATTAAATGTGACAGCAACAGCTGTAGCAGCTACAACACTGGCAGAACAAGAAGAGAAATTAAAGCCCTTTCGAGGGCTAGAGAAAGGAAACAGGCACAATTTTAAATATTAAAACGAGGTCTGGGCTGATGGGGAATATGGATATGGTGGCAGGTAGCCAGAGCTCTTGGAGATGCTGAAAGCCATTGCTCTGAACCTCCCACAACTTAATGAGAATGAACTATCTTCAATTCTTTCCATCAAATATCTTTTGCATTAAACTAATACATGCAATTCCCACTCCTCTTCCTCAGCATATGATGGGTCACATTAATCTCTCCTCCACATCATGTGATCTAGCGGAAAAAAAGCCTCTATATCTGCTTATGAAACACACAATTCCAGTAGTGATGCCATGCAATATTCATGTTCGGCAAGCACAGAGAGACCAGAATTTAGAAATAAATCCCCAGAAAGGGTTTTTTCCCTGTGGTAGAAGTGTACCACATGCACATTTCAGCCACATCTCCCCTGTGACTGCTTTTGCAGAGTGACTGTGTTATGACACTCCATGGGGACACGGTCTGAAATGTCCCTGCGTCACCATCCTGCCGCAGACACCTGAGCATATTCCATACCAACCTCAATTGCCCTATAGGGGAAGGCTCTAGCATGCAAGAGAAAACCCACTTTGGTAAGTCTGCCCAAACAGCCCCCAGTAAATTAGCTTCAGTAGCTAAGTAAATGACAGCCTGTACAAAAGGCGTTGAGGACAAGGCCTTAACAGCTGTGGTGGCTGCTGGAGGCGTCAGCATCACTGCACCGACACAGGCTGGACACACCACCTGCCTGGCCTGACTTTGGAGACCACCGCGGAAAAGCTGCAGTTTACCCTGAAGGGGAATATTTGCTATTAACAGAGAGAGAGAGGGGGAAAAAAAAAAAAGGGGGGGGGGGGTCTCATGGGAGGAAAATGCTAAAATTCCCCTTCAACAAAACCTGTGACTTTGGGGGGAGACTCATGTTTCCTCTCAGCTGTTTAGGTTGGGGTTTCCATCAGTTTCAAACCGACTTCTACAGCAGCCAAGGGTCCTGCCCTGCGCCCTGCAGTCCCTCCTCCTGCACTGCAGTTGATGCCATATGGAAAACCTACGGACTGAGCACCTCTCATTCCTATGGTACTTACAACTAAGCAGCTTGCATTCCTGCAATATCTTGTGCTCCAAGAGAAATACAATTGAAACGACATCTCTAAATCAGATCGCTGTGCACAGACAGTCCTATGTCCATACACACACGCAGATGACAACATTCCTCTTAAAAGCATCTGCCTCAATGCAGTTGCTGAGGCCATTAGAGGTCGCGGAGCTGTCAGCGTCCTGGCAGAGCCACTCTCCTCTTGTTCCAGATGTCCCTCTTTTCCAATTCAGGAAGAAAAACAAGCATGCTACTGTATTGCAGAGGAGTCGTAAGGGCATATACAGCTTATGGCAAGTCAGAGCCTTCCCTGCCAAAAGCTAGAGCCAGTCGTGATTCAGGACGGGGCGATTCAACTACCCACAACTGGACTGCTAATGTGATATGTACTCTATACACACGAAAAGCCATCTGGTGTTTGAATCCAGCCTTCTTCGATATGCCCAAAGGCCTTTTAGCATCCCAAGCCATTATGAAATTATTTTAGATCAAATCCTGGCAGACACGTATCCACACTACAGACTATCGACACAAGTGGCACCAGCCAAAATGGAAAAAGGCAGAGCGCCCACAGGACAAACTGCCTTTTAGTAGCAGAAATAGTACTTCTGTGCAGAGCCTGGCTCTACCAGAATGAACTAGAGAAGGAAACAACCCAAAGCTGCCTTGCAAATGTACAACCATCTTGTTTATTAATCTTACTGTTTAATCTTTTTGGTTTGCAAATCCATGTCCTATATTTCCTGCAGTCTCTCAGAGTACTTCAGCCCATAGGGCTTGTCATAAACAATACCTTTGAGAGCTTTTCATTTTAAGCCAATGAAAAAGATGAAAAGTTAAATCACTTACCATTCCCTTCCCACTGACTACACATGGATTTTATTTACTGAAACACGCTTGCACTGCAAAACCACTCAGCACATACAGTAAATAAACCAGCACATGAAAGTCTAATGTAACCTAGTAGCTACCTATCTTTTGAATTAAAGCAGAGTTATAAACACCTACAGAGAAATTTAGTTGAACACTTATTTTTCTCCTGCCTACAAGAGGTCAATCAATACAATCAAAGACAAAAAATAGCTTGGCTGATCCTGAGAAAAATTCCGAATACGTCCTCCATCCTGCTCCACAGTACTAAAGAGAGGAGGGTACTTAAAACACCAAGCAGGTTTTTGTGTGTCCTTTCAACTTAAAAATTGCAAGGCACAGAACAAACATGGGTAAGTTATTAGCTTCAGTCTTCTGGTGAACATCATCCGAGTAACACCAGAGCCTGCAGCAATACCACCACTGTCAGATCTCACAAGCCAAACAGGGTCACGCCAAACAGGCTCTTGAATAAGACACCTTTGAGGATCACCTAAGTGCAACAAGAAATAGTGCTGACAATTCGGCAGTGGGCTCTACGCCTTGCCCAGCACGACGTTCCAGCTCCGACGTTCAGCCTCGAGCATTCCCGCTGCAGCACAAACCAGCTCCAGAAGCCTTCGGCACCACGCCAGGAAAACTAACCCTCATCCCCTGCTCCCACTACTATGGTTCATCTCCTAAAATTTCTCCAGCCATTTCAAAGGCAGGAGACACACTTTGCTTCCTCTTCTCATGCCTCTGTTATGAGGCAAAACATTATTCAAGGTTTGCAGGGTTTCTCCGGGAGGGCGGAAGGCTGAATTTTAGTGGGCGAAGCATTCCGTCCACTCGCAGGCATCTATTTTACCATTAGCAACACGGTTTCAGGGACAGTGCTACTCCCATGTCTGTGCCTCTATCCATCTATCTATTATTAATAAAGAAGAATGAGCATCCAGCCTACATTTTCATGATAAAGGAAGTCTCTTTTATATAGGAAATGAAAATGTAGAAGTTTATTTCAATGGCTGAGCTTTACCTCACAAAAGCCACAAGAAAAGCCACAATCTTATCATTTACACTAAATCACCTCTGCTACTGAAAGCACAATACACGGTGAGAGGGAACCTGCAGCTCAGCAGCTCCCAGAATGAAAGGCACTTCGTAGAGGGGGAGCTCAGAGCTGACATTTACAGCCTATAGCAAATGATTCAACAAGCTACAGTCGCTGTGCACAATGACAGATCACTGGATAAATGAGCAACCGATAGCAAGTGTGGAAATCTGGGCTGCCCACATCAATAAATTAGACAATACCGAATAATCAATGCTACAAACTGCCAACTGCTGATTTAAGGCTGAAGGAAAAAAATAGATGATGTTCCGGAACATGACAGAGAACCGGGGGGCATCACAGGTCAATAAACACTAACGGTATTTGCCATTCTAATCACTTTGCATGTTCATGAGATGGGAAGGCAGTTTGTGAAGCTGTAAGCAAAGCGCCAAGAGAACTGACACTATATATAATTCATAGACTGCAGCATATTGCTACGTTTCTCATTGCCCCTAAAACCTGCATCTTACTGTAATTTCTCCAGGAAATACGGAAGTATCTTCCAAACTCATTTGTTACCAGTCCCTACATTAACAAGTCTCTCTGGTGAACGGGAAAGCCATCGATCTGCATTACATGGGGGGCTGAAAACACAAGCGCTTTACCTGGGGGGTTCCTTGCGACAGTTCCGCTCGCAGATCCCATGGCTCACGGAGCAGCCGCGCAGGCCTTGAACACCCTTTGCAGGCAGGGGATCCACAGCTTGCGGATCCGTGAGGCGCTCCTGGAGCCTCTGAGCACGGCCCATCTACCCATGCTGGCTGAAAAGGGGAGGCTGAAAGACCGAGCGCGACCGCCCGCGTCGCGGCACCCGCGGAAATGGGCACCCTCGACATGCCCTGGCCTGGCCCTCGCGCAGGTTGACCTGCTGGCTCTTCACAGACACGGAAATCTCCGCGTCTCCCTGGGCTCGGGGTGCTCCAATACAGGGCACCTGGAATGAAGCAGAGAATTTGCTCTATTTCCAAACGTGGCCACCAGAAGCCAAAGGCCACTCTGCTCTCCCTGGATCGCGCCGGGTTCGCCCGAGGTCCCTACAAGCCCAGGGCAGCGAGGCCGGCTCAGCACCGCAGCAAGAGGTGCGACTCACTGGAGCTGTGAGATAAATTGCTCTAAGAAACATAAACCTAATATTTACAAAACAAGGACCTTGATAAATACTAATACAAACCACATAAAACATATATCACAGGAAAACTCTAATTTTTGGCACTTCCTATGTGTTGCTTTAAATAGATCGCTATTTCTGCAGTGGTTTGAGAAGCCAGCTGTGAAATTAATTTCCTGGTCTTTTAGTACTGTACTTGTCAGCACTTGACCCATTTCTGGCTTGGTTTCTGTCACAAAAAGGAAGGCTCCCTTTCAAAAATCAGAATACTATGAGATATAATGCATCATTTACATAAAAGCATAGCAAAGAAATGCTGAAAGCAGAATCTCCCACTCATGTTCTAGTAGGAACTAAGTTTCCTTGCAAAAGTTCTCAGTATAGGATGTCTCAGTAAAAACATAATTTGAGGAGATACTTTACTGTTCTTTTGCATCTAAGGAAAAAGCAATTCCCTGACACTACAAGAGGCCACTGCAAACAGGGAGAAGGGCTGAAGCCATGCTTTAAGTTACAACAGCAAGAAAATGTTACGTATTTTAACATGGCAACATTAGAAGGGAATAGGGGGGATTTTCTGCTCACAAAGATAATTTCTGGCATTTCTTCCAGAAGTCCAGAATTTCTGTAATTTTAACTTACCCATTTGAAGAATTCTCTTCTAAATTTAAAAAAAAAAAAAAAAAGTTTGCTTCTGACATTTATAATAGCTGTTGTCACGAGCAAACTATTTTTTTCTTCTCTTTTTGTTTTTGTAAATAGTTTTCCCACAACCATACGTTTCTCTGGAATTCATTTTTTTCTTTTTTTTGGATTAAAGATTGATAAAAGTTCTTAATACAAGAAAATGCTAAAGCCGTTTTCCAGCAGGAAGGCAGGGCCTGCAGCCTGCACTGCTATAAACGCGGCGCGCTGGCCCATGGCCTGTCCTTGCCCTGTGGATCGTGCGGCTTCATCCTTACACGAGGGTCTCGCGGAGCTCGCGCGAAGGCGATGCGCAGGCGCCCGGAGCCTGGGCCGAGCAGGCAGGGTCAAACCTCCGCCACACGCTTGCTCAGGACACGTTCTGCACGGTGATTTGCCATCCGTATTACTGGAGAGGGCAGGGAGTTAGGGCAGAAGGATGAAAATAGCTCGGTAAGTACAAAATTGGGCTGCGCAGCAGCAAGCGGCAGCGAGCCCTGCCTGCGCTCAGCGGCTCCGGCGACGGTCCGGAGGGCACGCGTGGAAAGGGCACTTTTCCTGCCAAGGAAGGGCTGCAGCTCAAGCACGGCCAGGGCAAGACCGGAGACGGGCCCTGTGCTACCCTCTGGTGCCAGCCCCACGGTTCCAGTGAGCGGCTCCTGTGCCGGGAGGGCATTTGGGAAGGAAGCCGCGACCCCAGGGCTGAGGATGCGACCAGCTCTCGTGAACCCGTGGCGAGGAACATTTTCCACGTGGAGATGTGCAGCTAAAAAGAAGCCTTCTCTAGAAGGCTTCTCTAGTTCAGCAGCTATTTCCAGGAACAGTGAAGCAGCTCTAAATGGAGCAAACTCTTCCCATCCTCACAAGCAAAGCCTGCAGGACAGGGTCGCTCCCACCATGTTCCCTTCACCGACTTTTACCTGGAGGTGATTTCCAGTCTGTTTCATCAGGAAAATCCAGGGACTGCTTTAGGGGCTCTTTGAAATATTTTCTGCTTTATTTGAGCCAACAGGCACTCTGACCCACGTTTCAAAATATAAATAAATACGAGAGGAGGAAGATAGCAGGGCTCATCAGTTCCACGGGTCAAAGACTGCAGTGAAAATACCCCTGCAAACACCAAACACCTCCCAGTCTTAGGGATGAGGTGAGATGGTTAGTGTTGCTCAGGAACTACAGTCTGCATTTAGTCAAATTCTGGCGTTTTGAGAGAAGTTTCCTGTGAAATATCAATTCTTAAATTTTTTGGAATAGGAACTACCGGAACATCTAATACAAGAATTCAGAAAGACCCTAGTAATAGACCAGATTAGCTATACGCATCATTATAAATCACATAGTCACAACTTAGATGAAAACCTATCAGCTCACCAAGCAGCAGTGGCCTAACAATCAGAACAGAATGGAACAGGAAAAAGAGAATGGTGCAATAGGACAAAATTTCATGTTAAAATTAGTAAACTGAAACCAAGACATTTCTACACAAAATTCTAATCAACATGTTACTGCCTTACTGATGGCAAAATGCTGCCAACAACAGAGATTTCCTCCGACTCCCAAAGAGAAAGCCCTGGAGCTTATGCTAGCAAGCGACAAGTGAGAGCTGTCCCTGGCCTCTCCTTCCCTCTTTAACAAAAAGAATCACAGATCCCTCAATAAGGAAAGCAAGATTGTGACTATATGCTGTTGTGATCCTTGTCCAGAATGCCTGTCTCTCACGGCCCTTTAACAATTTTTTTTTTCTTTTTTTTTAATATATGCCCAGTTCCCATCTGCACAACAATATTCAGCGCTCAGCAACCTTTTGGAGCCAAACTGCTTTTTTCGGGTAAGTAACTGCGTAAGCAACACTGAAGCACTAAACAAATTAATCAGAGATCCACTAAACTGCCTGTGCCAAAAAATAACGCTCTGGGGGTAGAACCAGAATTAAATGCTTTGAGATTTTTCAACAAATAAGAGTCCTTGTGTTTTTACATTTACATGAAAAGTAAAACTCTTATAGCAGCCTGTATTCCAAGTGAGATGTTTCTGCCCCGTTCCAATAGACTTTTAATTTTACTTAACAGCTTTTGCTGTTGTTACTTTGACAGCCCAAACCGTCAACATGTCACTGGTTTGACTGTTGAGATCACCTTACTGATTGCAAACTGACCTGGCTCAGAGCTCACAGACAACTGCAGGCGTAAATTTGTCACCAACCAGCAGCAACTTAGTACCTGCCAATGTGTCACTGGCCACTGGGTATGCCAGTTATGTGAAATAGCATAGCCAGCTCACTGTGGGTTAAAAATGTACAGAAAAACAGCTACCACAAAGCAGTAGAATTGCGGTGAGTTCATACCCTTACTCGCTCTGTGATAGCTTCGCTCCGTGTCTGTACCTTGAGCTGCTGGAAATGATGACTAATTTCTTGCATTTTTAAATCCAATTCGCCCCCTTGGTGCAACAATAGCAAATCACCATCAATTACTTGTGCTCGTAAAAGGGTCCCAAATACGCAAACAAAACCTAGGAGTAACAGCGGGTATAATTTGAAAAGTGGACAGAGTAATGAGATTTGAAAGAATTTAATTGAAAAACTATGAGCAAATAGTGAATTCAAGCAGAATCATTTGATTCACGTATCCACGCGGAATAATTTGTCATTTACGATGGTCAAAACAAATATTGCTGTATAAATGACTTTTGGAAACAGCCAGGCATTTTAGCAGTCTGTAAGAAGAATATGATGGAGATGAAGACAGAGTGGGGTTGAAGGCAACTCAGAGGACAGGGCTGCTGGATGGAGTGGCCCAGTAATTCCTATGTGTCACTCCAATTCATCACTAGCACTTTACAAAGTCAGCCGGATGGCTCCCTTCTGCTGTCAAACTGGAAAATAACTCCCTGGTTCAAGTTCACAAATCACTTCTTTGCACGGGGAGCAGCAAGGGCAAGGTGAAATCTCCCACGAACAGAGCTATCCAAACAAAAGTACCTGGCCACAAGACGGCCCATTCGGGGAGCGCACGCATGTCCGGCACAGGAGGGCTCCTCACTTGCGGAGAGGGCTGCTCTTTCCTTCCCCAAGCTCCTATTACATCTTGAGAGACACCGTGTCCCGCGCTGTGCTGAAATGACACCGTGCCAGGTACTGGGCTATGAAAGGATGACATTTCTGTGCAAGATGACAAGGCCACATCTTCCCTTTCCACATTGTTATAAGCTTCTATTTATACACTGATAAACGGGAAACACACTGGAGCAACAGGTGAATGCAACAGGTATTTTTCTCAATTGCACCTTTCCCTCCCAAAAGCTATTGAAACATTGCTATATATCAGAGTGAATTGGCTAGTAGACAGTTGGCAAAGGCAGCAGGTAGCCTAAATTGCCTTTCAAAAAAATATAATCTTTTATAGTATTTTTTTTTACCTGAATAGTATACTTTCACATTAAAAAAAAGAATGGAATTTAGCAATATGAAAAAAATTGATATTGATGAATATCTGTAATTTTGTGTTAGCATGTTCTTATAAACTATTTGAGTATACTTTAATATGCACTCTAATTAAACACAGAGAGTACTTGTTAGATTTTTAGGTTTTGGAGGCTCTGGAGATTAGAAATTGAATAAGGTCGTATGTGCTAAGTTCACTTTTTTGTCCACAACAAAGCTGCCAAGGAACAAAGCAAAAATGCATAATTTTCTTACAGAGACTCAAAGGGTTACACGCTACTTGATAAAAGATAATGTTGTTGTCATGTTTCTGCAGTGAAACAGTCTGACAAGACTTGTTTCACATCTGCCTGCATAATATAGCAAAACCACAAAGAACTGGTGATGAAAAAACTGTTTTGTTGACAATCTATTAGCACTAAAGGCACCCAAACACCAAGATTTAGGCATGGCTTACTGGTGCTTTCAAAAAGGAACATAGTTCAAGATTTTGTCCCTTTAAATATTTTGTGTCAAAATATTTTTGAATGTATTTTATATCTCGAGCTGTTTCCTTACAACCCCCAAAGGGCTATAACCTCAGAAACCTGTTATCACCCTGCTTGCTTGCTCCCATCCCTTAACTATCTTAGCCATAAGATGACCTTGCCAGCTCCATACAGTACCCCATGTCTAACTAGCACTTTCTACAAATTATTTGTGCCCTGCTCATCTATCAGTACAACCCAGATCCCTTTTGCTCTCTTAACCACAGCCAGACATTGTGTTGATGGCTTTGGGTTTCCATTTACTACTCCAGAGTATCTCATAGCAGGTAATAAATGGCAGAAGAAGAAGAAGGGGAGCAAGGACTCCCCATTTACACCTAAATGAGTCACTGAGATCTTTGATTTGAGTCTGCGAAGGAGAGAAGGAAAGACAGGGGTTGAGCGGAGGAAGGGCAGAGCTGCACGACGCTGTCCTCGCATCTCTCCTGGACGCAGAGCCGCCCCGAGCAGCCCCAGCCCTCATGCCGGCACAGCGAGATACACCTTCTCATAACACTAACGACTTGGGTGGAAGCTGGCTTGAGTAAGCACTGGATAGCTAACTAATAAAAACAGGGCTTTGCTCTCATCAAAAGTCTCACCTAATTTTTTGATGTTCTAATTTGCTTTAGATACACAGACCTCACTCAGTACAAATGTATATCTATACATGTCCAATACAAATACTGGTCATTTCTTTTTATTCTCCTGACCAGTTCTGAAAGATACTGGAGGTGAGTTTGGAGGGCATCCACATGGCTAGTATGGCAACTAAAACAAATAGCAGATCATCTCCTATCGCTTCTCCATGTGCAAGTCCTACAAAAGCATACACCCATTCTACACGTTGCCGACGTACGACACATATCCACACTGCAGGCAGAGAGGACTTATAGTGAGGAAAGGAAGTGATTTACTCTATTTCAAGCATTGCACACTTCAGTAAAGTCTGAAAGGACACGGGAAATCTAACCCAAGCCTCCTCTCCCGACCTGGCAGTGCAGCTCTCCTTGCTCGAGGGGGCCGCGGGCTGCCTCTTTCCCTGTCAGAACAACTCTTTCCTCTCACAACGATTTCAGGTTACCATGGCTGCTGGCAGCGACCAACAGGGTCCTGCTGTTCGAAATCTATATTGTTAGAGAAACTCGGGCACTTGGACCATAAAAGCCAGTTCAGGCATGTTTGTAAGTACCAGTGATAGGAACAGCATTAGAAGGTCTATGGAGAGCAAAGCGCCTCTGAAAGCAGCAGGCAGGATCTTGCTCTCCACGCGCGCATTAAGGGCGAGCAGTGGTCACGCTGCCACGGCCCGGCTGCTAAGCCGTCACCAGTCCTTACCGACGGCGATCTCTGAACAGCAGCACGTTCAGCAGCCTGAGCTCAGGTGCCACCCTGGGCTCCTCCCGGCGTAGCAATGTCTGCGGGGGACAATTGACGTTCCCGCAAGGGAACGGCGCGGCCCCGCGCCCCACCGCCCTGGCTCGCAGGCCGCCTTCAGAAGAGACGGCAGCAGAGAGACGGTCTCACACACTGTGCTAGGGGAGAGCCAAGTTGGAGGGAGCCCTGCTGTTTACACTCGTATGCTGAGCTTTAACGAAAACTAAACTTACTCCTCACAATTTTATCTGTTTGTCAGGACCACAAGCACAAAGAGTTCAAAGGGACGTAGACGTGATCACGCTCCCTCTGAAAAGGTGACGGTCACTGTTTCCTCACGGTAAAACAGCCTTGTGCTAATTTTGCTGCTAACGTTGCTCGTCTCTGCGATAGGTTTTTCTCTCTCAAAAGGGAAGCCACAGCAGTTGGCAGCAAACGTGCTTTTAGCATCCGCTGGATTCTAGCAGCTATTTGCTGAGGGAAGTTTTCAATCAGCTGGCTGGACTTCACCCGAGGCCCTTACAGAATGGGCTCTTGTATCACAGGGACACTGCAGTACAGCAAAAAGAGGTAGGACAGAAAGTGTTAGATTAACAACACATCTCCCTGAACACATGGTAAGCCAGATGCCCCACAAGAATTAAGGAAAAAGTCTGTTTTAACAATTTACACTTTTACTTCATTTGATCTTCAGCTTCCTCTTTTGAGGGGGATTATCTGCAATCCATTGGTACCCCAGCATCGTCTTGGTCCTTACGCATATAGCTTCACTTAGATGACGACAGAGAAAATATTTAGATGTCTGGATGAAGACCTCTCTCTCTGCGATGCATGCAGCTGCATACAGTCCCCATGTGTGCATACAGTCCCCGCAGTGCTCACACTTGGCCAGCGGACTGCCAGGCCCACTGACCCAGGGCCGTTAGGTCACTGCTATAGGTTGGCACAAGATCCACATGCTGTTGTTGTACAGAAGTCCACAACACACTGCAGAGAAGTCAGCTGGCCATGGGGCTTGGACCAGAGCAAATATAAACCAACAGGTATTTTATATATATATATATGTGTGTGTGTGTGTGTGTGTGTGTGTGTGTGTATTGTTTAGCAACTTCAGTAGTGTCCTCAATGATGGAACTGAGTGCACCATCAGCAAGTTTGTTGATGATACAAAACTGGGAGAAGTAGCTGATAACACCATATTAAGAAGCTGATAACACCATATAATAATATTCAATTTATAGCTCTTATCCATATAGTCAAGTTGTCATCTACAGAAACTCATGTACCCTTGCTGTAGATATCTAAAGTGATTCAAACAGCAAATGCATAAAATGTCTCCCAAACACCTAAAATTGGGAAAAGGTATTTGGTTAAAAATCATCTACTGGTTGTATAAACGAAGATTTCTTTTTTCCTGCTGTGCTGTTTACTGCAACCTGTCTACCACTGATTACGTAACATACTAACATATGTGGCTTTTGTAAATTAAACAAAATTTAATTTAATAGGAATTGCACATCAAATTATAAACCTAACACCCTCCTCATTCTCAAGCATTTTGTGAAAAGAAAGAACAGTATTATACTCTGTATTTACATATTTAACAATTCAGGCTGTAAACATTTTATTAGAACAAGCAACTCCAGTATCTACTACGGCCAGTTTAGGGCAAACGAATTGTGAAGAATGAATATACCAGAGTGTTGAAATAATGAAGAGAAGATAGGAGTTCTTGCAAGGTCATGATGAGGGAGTATAGAGTATCTGTTATCTACAGAATATCCATCATGTGGAATTGAATTAGATGCACCTAATTTTCACTTTGTCAAACTTATTTCATATTCAGGTTGAAGACCAGCATGCTACCTAGGATAGCAACTATTCACAAGGTAGGTATTATATCTTCATTTGACAGGTTTGGGGTCAGGTAGGTCAAATCAATACTTTCGAGATCTGTCCATGGTCGAAAATGGCCAAGAAAGAATCACATGATATATGAGTCTGACATGCAGGGAAAAGAACTCATTTAAAATGAGGAATTATGATAAGAAAAGACAAATGGATTTCTCTTACAATAAAGGGAACAATTGTATTTCAAGAACACATTAGAAATATCATATAGACTAACTCAGTTTGATGTAAGAAAGTGAAATTCCACTTATCACTGCTTCAAGCAGGATTCTGTTCTGATCAATATGCTGGATCACAGATGGGAAAACACCTAGCCATTTGTTTGCATAGTTTAGTGCAAAAGGCTCACAAAAAAAAAAAAAAAAAAAAAAAAAAAAAAAAAAAAAAAAAAAAAAAGCCAATTATTTTCAGATATTTGGAAAGTTCCACAGACACAGAAGGCAAAATAATAATTATAAATGTCATACTCCGCAGAGGAACATGAAAGAATCTAGAATATACAGGCAGGTAGCACTTTTCTAGCCACTCATTTCTGTTACCTGACAAAGAGAGACGGAAACATACTACTGAATAGTGGATATTCCATGCACTTGGAAACACGCATACCATGCGTGACCTCCCGGGAAGCAGGCTGTTTTCCCCTAACAGTCGAACATTCCGAGCTTCATTCTACGGACAGGTTGTTACAACACATAGGGAGCATTTAGGTCTGTTCTGCCTTTTGCTTTGAAATTAGCATTTCCATGTTTCGTACAGAGCAAATGGCAGAAGGGGTCTGCAGTGGAGCTCTACAGCAACCTGATCTACTTTTCCTCTAGTTTGGGACTGCTTGTCCCTTGGGATTTGGTTTAGACTCACTTCTACCAAATACATTTGCTGGTATGCGCAAGACATTTCTTTTAAAACTCGCATACAACAAAGATTCTTACCAGTAACCTTCAGTTCCGTTGTTCTTCGGATAAGCTTGCCTTCAAACTTCAGTTCACAGGTATAATTTCCTCCATCTTCTTCCTGAACTTCTTGTATTAAGAGAGTATTTCCCTTCTGAATTACAACGCTTCTCCACATTTTTGGCTTACATTCCTGCAGAAAAAATATCAAATGCCAAAATTACCCAGCTTGTACAACAAAAAGCAGTGCAGTTTGTTCTGATTTTTGGCACTATACACAAGTAAGCAACAATCTCAAAATATTTTGCAACGTATCCTGCAATTCAGACAGCACGGAGATCTAAAACTAGGATTTATTTGAAGACATTGCATGTAAAATTAAACAGAGATGTTTTTAAGGTACAAGAACTCCCCATGTATCACATGTGCCATGTTTCATATGCAGTTCCCTGAAGCACTGGTGAAGTATCTTCTATTTTGCATGATGAACAATGGCCAAGATGTTTATTTTACTTTAGGACATATCATTAAAATGCACCTTCTGTTTGAAGGAAGTATAGAAAATGTCTGTTAAAAATTAGCCTGAAGGCAAACTTTACATAGTTTCAGGCTAGAACCATTTGTCAACAGAAAAAAACAGGCAGAATAATAGCAGTTTTGTGAGCAGGAGAATTCAGGAAGCCTGGTTTCCTCTGGTCCTGGCTCTCCTCACTGGCACCTCTGGTACCTGGTGAGGTGTGAGCTCTGATTCATTACTGGGTGCTTTGTAGCATCCCACTCCCACGTGGGTCCTTTCTTTGACTGTGTATATGGTAGTGATGGCCGGCAGCTCTCTCACTTCCCCAGGCAGACCCCAGCTGCTATTCAGCAAACGTAGGATTATCCTCATGAACTACGGTTCTGCTGGAACAGCTTTGGAAGCTGCTTGACGTGCATGAAGCGGGTGACTCGGTGAACCCTGTGTGCAAGAGGCTCTGCCCTCCGCCACACCACGAACCCTTGCGGGCAGAGCAGTCACTGGCCGCCCTAACGAAGCCAGGGTTGAACACTTTTTGAACACTCTGCCATAGGAGTATGGGCACAATGTGATCCCCAGCTCTTCGAAATTGTTCTTAAGGATTACATATATATTGCTCTCAATTATTTCAACACCAAGTCTGTTCAATCTGCAAAGAAAATCATGATTTCTCTCAAAAACTGTGTACAGCTAACAATTCTGCAGGCTCTGGCTAGTTCTGCTGCCCAGAGCCCACAGAGCGACACAATTATGGGCCAAAGAACCTTTGAATGCTGCTCTATTCCCTCTCCCAAGGTGGCAACACAGAAAAACCTCTTGGATTGCAAGTAACAACCTTGCACCAGCTACAGCAGGCTCAACGACTTCAGAGATTCACATAAAAAGTCAACTCATCCCTACATCCAATTTTCTGTTCTTGTCTGCAACAGCAGAGCTAGAAGCACAGCAAACAAAATAGAACAAAGTCCTCTCTCAAAAACAAACAAACAAACAAGAAAGCTTGTGATTCAGGTAGATATTCTGCAAGAGGGCAAGTGATCATAACGGAACAAATGGAATTTTTCCACAATGTCAGTGGCTCAGTTAAATGATAATAATCCTGAAGAAAAAAGATGGGACGACAACCTTTGGTACTGCTGTAAGGAAGTCATAATTGGGTCTTACACCTGAATTTGAGTTAATATTGATGCAAGAGAAAAAACAGAAACCAGATCCCTGTCTGCTGTGCTGAGAGGAATCAGATCCTATTTTTGTTACTATACTAAACTAACGGGGCTGGAGAGCAGGAAAATGCCATTATGCCCCTTCTGATTTGCACTCAATTTTCAGTTCTGTTCAAAGGTGTGATGTAACTGCATCAACCACCTACTTGGAGTAACTGAATCCGGGCAAAGACTATGATGTTATTCTATTCAATCTTAATTTAGAAGGGAGAAAATGCCCAAAACACACAAAACGAGTATATTTCCAACATTCATCCTTCCAGTGCAGCACTGAAAGACCCTATACGCTACCACTTTTATATGTGGCATTTTATTTTGAAAACTATGGGAGAGAAGAGATTAGAAATCCCCATTTTTATATGCTTTATATTTTATATTCTACTGGTTTGTAATAAGGAGGTCGAAATCTTTACCTCTCTGGAGATAAATGATTTAGCACAAAAACAAGGCTTGCACATAGTGCAGTTTTCTAGTGAGGAATGGCTCTATTGGAACTGCTGTATCACTGACTTCCCAATTGTTTCTTTTCTTGTCCACTTAAAACAGTTCGTATTAAAAATGATTTATAAGTCTATCTCTCTCTCAGATTTTAGCTAATTCTTTTTCCCCTACTGACTACAAAGACTTTCAAAAAACATGCTGAAAATGCCCATTTAATTCTGCCTGTTTTTTCACACTAGTTCAGCCTATAAAACTGAAAGCCAAGAAGGAAGGAAGGAGAAGAATCACAACTATTTTTATTCTAAGCAACAAAAAGATTTTCTTACCACGGGTCCACTAATTTCTGTAAACCAGTAAGTGCCAAGGGATATGATGGTTGCTCATTTAACCTCTGCTTTTGCACCATGTTCAGCTGATGAAAGAATCTGAAAGTTTCCTTTAACTAGCCTATTTTCTTTAGACATCTTAAATAGATCTTTTATTTTTTTCCCAATAACTGGCTTGTTCATTATTATGCTTTTTTTTCTCTTCCTTGACATTTTAAGTGGCAGCACCTCAGCAACTCTAGTTTTTGTAGGGTTGGTAACAACTACCTGTCCTTCACTTGCCATTCTGACAGCTTTCACAGCCCTTCCTTCAACCCACTAATAGCAAAGAGGTGGTGGAGATGGATTAAGGCTTTGCTTTCTAGATGTAATGCACTTTTTTTCCCCACTGCCAGTTGATTTTTCATGAAACTGCTCTTACTCTTAAATCCTGTTCATTCAATCTTGCCTTGACACATACATTTATTTCAAAAAAACTCCTTATTCTTCTTGTCAAAACACTTCTAATAGCCCTAATGGATCTGTGTGAACAATAATAATGGCATTAATTGTGGAAATCTTTAAAACCGGGTATTTCATACAGTATAATTCCAGCCAGGAGTGAAATCCACACTGCTGTTAAAACGAATCCTGATAGCAAATGTTTTATCACTACCTACTGGGCGTGGATATAGAAATCTATTCATGCCTCATTATTTTAAGAGCATGTTTAACTTGCAGCTAACTCGCTCTAAATAGAGGCAGTTATTGGTGCTGATTTGTTAATCCCTGCGCACAGAGAGCTCTTCCGAGCGGGCTGAGCTCCCACGCTGTCGCGTTAATGCGTCGCACGACGGCAGCTCCTTGGGCCTGAGTCCTGCCTCCCAGATGTCAGGGCACTGGCAGGGTCTCTCACGGCCACAGGGAGACTCTTTTTAGAGTTATAAAGCTTGAAGCTCATGGACTTCCTCATATTTATTTGTCTACTATCCTAATTTGGACAACTTGTGCTGTCCCACTGGATAAAGATGTTCACTAAATATCCCGTGCAACAAAAAGCAACTGCCCTCCAAAGGCCTCTGCAGCAGACCTGCTTGGGAAGACACCTCCACGTCCAGGCCACTCGAGACCTGGGGATCCCGGGCGCTGCAGGGAACGAGCTCGAGGCGCCTCCAAAGCCAGGACGTCACCACACAACCTTCACCGCCAGCTGGGACCTGCTCTTTGTTAGATACGTGGCACAGCACAACCTTAAATGCTGCGCTGTGGTTTCTGGGGGTTACCATGCTATTCATCGTATTATTTTGAAATTCAAGTAATCATTTTAAATAACTTCTGCTTTTTTTTTTTTTTTTTAAAGAGAGAGATGAATATCCACTAAAAATTTGTGCAGTAATAAGCTTTGGAGTATTTTTGAAAACCCCTTTCCAGGAAGAGGTTTCTAGGGATAACCCAGCATATATACCTCTTACATAACATTAATATTGACACTTCAAATTACTGAGCTTCCTGACTCAAGTCTGATAACACAGGTGTTATCTAGAAACTGAACTGGTAGCTCTTTATCGTTAATTATGAATAAGGAGGTACCTGTAGTAGGCTATTCCATTAACATCTCTTTTTAGTATCAAGACAGACTAAAGGTTGTTGACTTTGACTGACTTGCAGTTATCATTAAATGACAGCATCCGTGCTGCTCAATTCCATCATGGCCATGACAGCTGTCACACTCCAGGCTGGTGTCAGGCAGCCTGTGCAGAGAACCCAGAAAATGTGTGGGTTTGGGCAACAAAGACCTTTCCTTTCCCACTTCTGGTCAGCACGAGGCATCACTGATTTGGGGTTGTACACACATTTTCCTTAGACTGATTTCTACTCTGTGACAGCTGAAGATTACTCCTGACAGATTATTTTTGCAGCATACTCTTGCAGAATGAGATCTTCAGTGATGTGCTGTCCTGTAACGCATAGACAGATATGGCAAAAAATAGTGTAACCTCAGTACCTTCTTTTTTAAGATTTCAGAATTAACAAAATACATGCATTTTATGCATGAACAGCACTGAAGATATCCACCCATATGCTGAGAGAAGCATCTTTAATGGCTAAAAGAAAAAACTCTTTTATCTAACAGTGATTTATGGCACATATTTTGTTAGTATAAACTGGAACATGTGAGATCTCGGTGAAAAAATATAAATAGAAAATAACTTCTAAAATTGTCCTTTTCTGATGCATCCTGCTCAAGAATAAAAGTTCTGTAGCTCTGCACTTCTTATTTATTTTGCTGAAAATAACCATTTTCAAATAATGTTATCAAGCTTGTCCCATAAAGACCTCAAAAGGATTTAACCGCTCTGCTCATTATTCCCCTTATTACCTGAACTCCTCCCCATGGATTTCCTTATTCCAGCAATCCACACCTATCTTCCAATAACCCTATGAAGCTCTTCCCCTTGCCCCAACATTTCCTCCAGTTCTCATCTTTTTATGCCCCTCCATCATCTTCTCCTACCTCCTCATACACTGAGGCTCTAGTTCAGATCCATGCAAATAGTAAAGTTTGCCAAGACCTTCCTATGGTCTTTGTACCTGACATCTTGCCCCACATCCTGCATTTTAACTGCTCCTCTAGCCCCTTGGGGGGCCAGGGCAACCATTACCTCTCTATCTGCTGCCCAAAGCAGTGTGTGGTAGCACAGAGGCTTTGGTGAAGATACAGCCAGCACCGTTACTGTTGAGTAATAAAAGTACCTAACAGACCTCATTAAAAATTAACAGACCTCAGTAAAATTACTCAATGAGCCCCAGCAAAAGTAAATGTGTTTCTGTGTAACTAGCCAGCAGACGTTAGCAAAAACTTAGCAGCTCTTGGTGAAATTGCCCAGTGGACTTCATAAAAAAATAACAGGGAAGCCCTACTGAGCATGGTGGAGTTCACGCAACTTGAGCTCTGGCTTAGGTGCCTGCCTGTGTTTCTACGTGGTACGAGGTAAGCGGACACCCCACCAAGGTGGAAACTGGGGTGCAGATGCACTGTGGTGTGGGAACATGGTTAGAGGAATCACGCACCCTGCACCAGTTAGAACAACCTCACTGATATGCATTTCTGTTGGGTCAATGACTATGCTGGATAATTCTGCCTGTACTTTGGTTTGCTTCTCTAATCCTGGGAAAGCAGCCTCCACACCAGTTCCAAACTGCTCAAGGCTCAGCAAAGGCCATTTCTAAGCCTCTTACTGAAAGCACCGGCAGGTTTTTATAGTTTCGGCACAACAACAATGACACGGTGACAGTTACCTTGTACCACACCACGTCCGGCTCTTGACTGGCTGTTTTGTAATCCTCGATATCAGGACAGGAGATTGTCTTTCTCTTAGTGACTTCTGATTTTTCCAGATATCTGATCTTGCTGTTGTAGCAAAGCCCAGATTCATTCTCAGCTACCGTCAAGGACATGGACACCTTCATGCAATAGGTTGAGTTTCTGTAGGGACAGAAAGATGTTTCCATTTATCTTACTGCCTTTCTACCATATTTCTTTCAGCACCATAAGTTTCTTCATTATGCTCTCATCCTCACAAACACTTTGGGGACACATTCAAAGCCTGTCACACTGTGCATTTCCAGCACCGAGCAAGTACTAGAAGATGGAAAGACTCACTCCTGCCTTAGTGTGAAGAGCGCTGCAGCAAGGGTGCTGGCAAGGGATCTAACCCAGCGTGGCAGCTCTTACAAGCTCCTATGTCCACAAGCACTGGGACCTATTGCCACCTCAAATGTGTAGTAGGCCAGGATGCATGGATTCATCATAATCCTGCTTCCTATACATGGTAGAGACCCTCCTCTCCCTCCCTCTCGCCCACCTTCGGGGGTGTCACTGCAGCACGTTGTGCTTCATGACTGAGAAGGCGGCTTAGAAAGAATTCCTCCCCCAAAGGCAACGTCACACACAGTCCTACAGCACAGAATGCAGGAAGTCAGACTGTGCGGTTACACTGACACATTTGGGCCTCAAATACCTGAAAAATATAATTGTTTCTCTCTTAAAACCACTATGCATTATATCACCAAAGAACCCTAATAGGGCTAAATCTAGAAAACTGTATCGTGAGCGGTCCAAAGCCAGATTTTCTTAGGCTATCTTACGGTATTTTTCAATATCAGGGTAGAATAAATATAACCAACTCAGCTTCTATGTCTCATAATCATGAAAACAGGCTTAAACTAAAATCTGAAGAAATTTTAATATAATCGTCAGAGACTCACATCTCTAGCGGAGTTATCAGAAACAGAATAAATGCTCAAAATTATATTAGTCATGGTGTTATTGTAAAGAATTTACACTTCGCACAGGACTGTCGCAACCCAAACTGTCAGCTTCTGGCCTTCATCAGGTGTGATGACAAGCGACAGCATAACGAAGCTCCTCCTCCCATCGTGCATCATTTGTCATTTTAATTGACTGTCTCAAACAAACCCTGAGTAAAAGCGACCTGCTGGGTGGCTTCTCCCACGAAAGGGCGTTGAGACGAGCTCTTGCAGAAGGTTTACCACTTGGCTATGCTTCTTCCACAGCAGCTCTGTTGCAATTAGCTTTAGCTGAGGTAAGACGGTGCCACGGCAGGCAAGAATTGCCCCATGCACCTGGAAAAGGACCTGCCAGTCAAACCTAGACACTAATGACACTGGACTCTCACTCCCCCCAATTAGACTCGTGACAATGACTTTAATTGAAAAGAAAATCCGACATACTCCCTAACAAATCTTTCTGATACATCATTTCAGCAACAACTTGTCACCCTGTCAAGGGAGCGTAGTGAGGAAGAAAATAAAAAGGTCTGTTGGGACACTTCATCACGACTCTAAGCTTCATGCTAAACAAATGCTGACAAAACACGGCACAAATGGCTTCTTGTCAAACATGAGCCATGAGCACATATTTGCAGAAGGGAAGGTAAGGAGGCTTCTGAGGAAACTTTCAATTTTCAGCATCATCAGCATTACAAATTCAACAGAACTGCACGAAACACCAGGTTCCTGATGCAGGTCCTGACACGGCCTTCTGCGGTGTTACTATTACTCACATTTCTAGAAGAAAAACTGAAACAAAGAGAGATGGAGAGAGAGTGGGACAGGCAGAGCTGAAGTCACCTTCCGAATTTCAGATTAGCACTAGCTCAACTCTTCTGCCTTCCCACCACCCATGCAAACAACACATGCTGCCTCAGTGGATACTGCAGGAAAGACTGAATTTGCCACAGATGCCTCCTTCCCACTCCCTCCTGTTCCAAGTGTCACATGTACATTAATGTAACAACAACAAAAAAATCAATGGATATTTTCCCTGTTCCCCGTTTTAAAGGGGAAGGAATTTCTTTGCACTCTGCTATGCACAGTTTCAGTTGAGAGCCTATAAAAAAGCTGAATCTTCACTAGCTGCATAAATCACATTATTGTGCCTCAAAGAAAAGGACCTTGGACTATAAAAGTCATTTTAGGGGTCTTTCCGAAAATACTTATGTGATTTTAGGGAATACAAGTCAACTTTGCCTCAAACTACTCACTTTTGGAATGCCTACCCTCTTTTTGTAGGAAGAAAGAAAACATATTTGGAAAATTCCAATGCTTTGTAATAGAGCACCAAAAATCCACAAAACATAGATAAAATCGCTCTGCATAGTCGATAGTGCTCTGCAATTACTATTTACTAACTTTCCTCAACAACTACGGGTATTGCTGAGTGCAAACCAGGTCATACGCTCTCAGTCCCAGTGATCCAGGCCGACCACGAATAACGCCTTTGAATAGCTGTCCATTACGCGGTGTTATTTAATAGCACTGTATTTTCTGCTAACAATCTTGCATTATTTAGATTGTATTTTGAACAGTGCTGGAGGCTGGTTCTATTTAAAATGTTTCCTGAAACCACATCCTAAAAATGTCGTACTCTTTTCATTAGTTACAATTAGAATTGAGTAGAAATGAGAAAACTAAGTGCCTTGTGAGCACCATCACTTTTGTTCACACTCCATGACTGCGACAATAAATCCATTCAGACTCACGATAAAGAAAGTCCTCACGAAGCCAACAGCAAGAGACTTGAAAGGTTTCTGAATGCTTCTTCAACAGCCACTCGTGTTAGCTTTGCTGCTAGCAATCCCAAAAGGGTAACTTCTGCAATCGCACGAAATCCGCAATCTGAAGGCACTGCTTTCCTCTAATCCACTTAGTTACCTTTCAGCCACGTGTAAAATGGTAAAAGCAGTTTGGACAACGTCACTGTTGTTCTCAGTTTTGGAGCTGGAACCTGGGATCCTCTGGTTACAGAAGACTTGAGCCATTCCTCTCTGCATCGGGCCGTACCTATTCAGCAGGATGGCCCGAATTTCATCAGCCCTCTGTGCAGCTGATGACTCTGTGGTCAGAGACTCCCATGGTTACTGCTTTTCTATCCGTTGAGACGATGTGGAACAGAGCTTTGTAAAAACATATATACTCCCTGTGTTTTAAACAGATGATCGCCATGGTATTTGCCTTAGGTTCATCTGGCGTTGCATTCCAGGGTATTCGAGTTCCACCTCCCATCTCCTTAATGGAGAGATCCCCATGTTCTTTTTACTTGGGGATTTCTAGATGAAACAATGAATTTTTCTACACAACAAGAAACTTGTAATTTGAACTGGATTTTGGAGAAACATAAGCCTTTGGTTTCACCAGTGCATGGGAAAAGGCCCCCTCTCCTCTCCCACGCGACCTGCGGCACAAGGGCAGCTCTGGAAGAGGACACCTTGAGCCAGAAGCCAGGAAGCAGATCGCGGAGCAGCCACCAGCCACCACTGTGTCCTCTAAACCCACGGAAGCAGATAGGACGATCACAGCACAGGCCACCTCGCAGCTCTCTGCGTCAGACTCATCTCTGGAGGCTCTAGGAGGCCCACATAGCACTAGGACTCATCCACTCCTCCTTTGCAATGGCTTTCAAGACCTCCATGTCTTCAAGGGCTCTCCTCGATGAGCTGCATTTAAGTTGCTTGTGGAAAGGGTCCTTTTGCTTTTTGCTAAGGGTGTATAGACTGGCCAGCAAGAATCCTTCATTTCCTTGGCCTATTCCCCAGGATTTTAAAATGGAGGCCCTGCATTTGTCTTCAATATATGGCCACGGAGCTTGGCAGGGGAGGTCAGCGCTTCTCCCAGCAGTTTGGAGCCTGGCAAGAGAGGGTCTTCGCGACCACATTTAATGAGGGAGGCTGGAACACACAAAGAACAACCGGACCAACAAAGCAAACCAACTAGGACTTGCTATCAGAGGTTGCTATCAGAACTGATGAGGGAAATTAACAGAAATATTTCCAGGTAGATGAGGAAAACGCACAAGGTCTGTGGCAGCGATCTCAACATCACTGGAATAGGAAAGAGGAGCTGCATGGTGCAGCTCTGGTGACTACAGGCAACCCAGGCAAACCAAGAGCTGGCAGACTGCAGACAGGCTACCTGTAAAGCAAACAAGCCCACGAGTTTGAAAGCGGGTCTTTTAATTATTTTTCTTCTCCGAAAGGGTTCCAAAGCATTCGTTCTCTGTATGAGGTAGCAGTGGTCATATGGGGAATGGCAAGAAGGCAGAGCAGAATCACTCTGCACTTCAGAAAAAAAAAAAAAAAAATTACTCTTATACTGTCACACTGAAACTAAGACTTGTAATTCCCCCTATCAAGGGACTAGTGCAAAACTGGGCCTACTCTCTGGAGTGGATATGTGAAGAAGGATTTCGCTTTGCCCGAATTCAAAAGCCACTTTTTCTTTGTTCTGCTGGCGAGGCATTTGCAATCCCCCAGCTACTTAAAATAGCTCTGAACCACAAATTGAAACCAATTCAGAAACCAGCAGAAAAACACACACAAAACCAAGGGAGTTTAACAGATCTCAAAGCAAAAATCAAGCAAAATTGTGAGTTTGGCTTCACTACGAAGCAAAGATGAGAAAGGATAAAAGAAGGAAACAGAAAAGATAAGACAGAAATCTGAAGTTGCAATTTCTAAATAATTTTTCATTTAGTTTTGGATAATTTATCAGCTCTAAGGCTGAAGCAAATGAGGAAATATTAATGACTTTGACAAGACTTTTTTCTTTGGTCTTTGTGGTTCTACCTGTGAGAGTGGTTTGTTACAGAAGTAAAAGAATCTTGCATCCAGCAGCCAAGGAACATCCCCCTCACGCCCTCCATTTGCTGACGTTCTTAGGAAGAAGAAAGAGGAGGCAAAGTGGTTGAGTATTTTAAATCTGCTAGTTTGAAAAACACCCCACAATTTGAACTGCCTATTTATACATGAGGATTTGCAGTATTTTTCCTTGTGTTTTCCCCTAACATGCAGGTGTTCAATGGGGGTGTTCATTTCTTTAATTACAATAAAGCCGTAAGACTACAACATGATGGTAGATCCAAAAGCCAGGAAGAGTATTTATCACAGCTCAGGAAAAAAACAGTCCAGTCTAAGATCTCTCCCAGTTGACCTAAACACTCTGCCTGCTTGTTTTAATGAGTTTTTCACTGGTTCACTGAAAAAACTGACTGCAGGAATCTGGAAGCTAACCCTTACATTCATCTTTGTGGTACAGAAATAAAGATATAACAGGAACAACAATGCCAAGCATTTTTGCCAATCTCAAGGTCTGGAGAAATTAATCCACTACTAACTGCTATAGGAATGCACTTCTGTTTTCTTCTCCTTTCAAAAGGATTGCATACCTTTATTCCAATCTAAATTTCACACTTCATATATCCATTATTACCAAGCAGTTACATGAGTATCTGAGGTTGTTCCACCCTATTCTATGAGGTCATAGTTTGGAGATCTGTTTAAAGGAAAAATGAGTAATTTTATTGCCAGTACTGTTGCAGATCACACAGACACAGCATCTTTCCTCCAAAAATATTAATTAGCACTTATCTGCCCAGGTTTCACTCAGGTTCCTCTACAACTACCGCTGCTGCCTGTTTTCAGTCGCTGTCCGGAGGAGGTCAGACTCTCACACGTCATGCAGATCGTTCTCAGTGGGTACAACTCACAGCTACATTCAACATTTTTGGATTATCCTGTCTGCTGTGTTCTTTGAAAAAGCAATACCCAAGGGCAATTCAACGGCTGGCTGACACGACTGCAGCTGCTTCCTGAACCACAAGCCACGAAGCCCAGCACGTCTGTGCCTCCACTGCTGGATACCTTGGTGCAACCCCAGACACCTCTGTCTTGTATTTTTCTTGCTCGCTTTTACAAGGGTAATTCTAAACCCAACAGTGCATGGTGAGGAAAAATCCTAATTCCACATTATCTTTCCTTCAGTGCTCGTCTGGCTTCCAAGATCCTACTAGTAACAGAAAATAACATCACGAAGGTATGATCTCAGAAAATTAAGTGCAGGATGCTAAAGCAGTACCCATTTCACAAATCCACTCTTCTTTCATGACTTCTTCTTTCTCTGAGCCTCTGACAGAGACCTGTGTTGTGAATCCAGAGGGAGGTGCCATTTAAATCCCCATTCGTTCAAGTAGAAAAAGTATTTGTGTTGAGCTACCCCATGACTCTTTAAGAAGTCTTAGTCCTCCCGCACTTCTTTCTGCCTAGGATTTAACCACTATACAAGATTCACTGGAAAGAAAAAGGACAATTTCAGCTTGAATAAAACATCCTGGATGTCCCTGGAGCCAATGTTTTACAGTGAAGAAAGGTTATGCCATCACTATTCAAAAGAAACAACTGAGCAAAGTCGCTGAAAGATAACTTTTAAAAGATTCACATTAATGATAGTTTGAAAAACATAGCTAGGGATGTCTCCTCAGATCAACCCTCAGGAACAGAGTTCTCACCACAGGCACTTAAAAGCAAAATTTGTTTTCCTCATTGTGTGTTTATCCCTTTCAGGGAGTTTTAAGGCTTCCCAGATATGAGGATAGGGAGGAAAATATGTTTGGAACCAGCAGTTGGACAGAATTTCTTGCAGTGGAGTCTATCTGACCACAGCCTAGAGAGCTGGGATTTCATAGGGGAAGCAGGAGCTTTTTTTTTTTGGTTGCCTCCACATACCCAAGCACTGGTTCTGCAGATCTTTGTTTCTGGAAAAAAACATGAAAGACAGACAGAAAGACTGAAAATCACCAGACAACCACTCCAACAAGGACTATTCAGAGAAGGAAGAATAAACTCCCAGCTCTTGAGTTGAATCACACAGATTAACGATTGTCCTTGTCCTTTAGAAAGCCTCCAAAAATGTTCGTTAAGAGAAGTAAGTATGAGGAAATAACATACAGCACACAAAAAAACTGCAGAAGTCAAAAGAACACCAAACATCTCAGTACATCACCCCAAAGTTCACAGAATATCCGGCCTCCGCCAGCTTCAGCAGACGCTGTTCCAGCCGAAGAATTCCTGTAATTGGCTGGGTTTGCTCTGAGGGAAAATTTCTTTCTTGGCCTTAAGCATTAGAAGGCAGCAAGTTGCCCTGATGTTTGCTACTTCAACTGACTAAGCTCTTTTCATTTATTTTTTAATAATTTTCTATTAGAACTCTGGGTATTACTGTTAAATTACATTGTCTCGCTGCAAAGTCCCATACAATGTCATTACAAATGACATAAATCTGCAGCCCGTGGACAACTGCTCCAAGGAAAGTACTAAGAAATTCTCTTCCAATAATTTTCAATGCTCAGTACCCTGTTTCTGAGACCATTTAACATTTTCTCCTTTATTTCTTCCAGCGAATCAGGTGGGCAAATCAGTTAATCTGCTCTTGCTTGCCTTTTCTTTTTTTATTAGACACCTAACAAGCAAGATAGAAGTTGCATTCAGGACACCCATTAGGTTTGACTGTGTTGCTAAATCTCCCTGATTTTGTTGTCTCAGGGAATAAAAACGCCTATGGAGTATATTCTTTTGCATGTGTGCAAGCCTATTCATACAAGCAAGGAGAGGAAGGAAAGTCCCCTCCGTTTTTGTCCTTCTTGCACATGCCACCACAACAGGGAATCTCTGGATGCTCTCCAGCTGCACAGCACCACATTCATTTCTGCTTGAAGCCCTGACTGTCCCTACAGCTTTCATCAACTGTAAACACCGCCTTTCAGGAAAAAAAAGAGGACGACATCTTCCCCTTCAAAGCCTTAGAGAGGAGAGTGAATGAACGCAGCCTACATACCACCAGGGAAGGAAAACAAATCTTTTTTTTTTTTCCTCTGTCGCTAAGTGTAGGTGCCAAAAGAACAGATTGAACTGATTTTTCTCAATAAAATGATGCAATTAAAATGATTTGCAGAAGCACCATCAGTTTTTACATGATTTTAGACAGATGTAGAAATATTCTGATTCTACTTTCCCTCCCATTTTGATAATGCCAAAACATTACATCTCAGCAAGTTAAATTTTATTTTATCATGAATCACATTGATTTTATATTGTATCTAACACTGTATTCAAATCTTGACTACTATATATTGCAGGAAGTGTGTTCATACAGAATTTGTGACTTTTGGTGTGGGAAAAGTCGCCACGGCACCGATAAGCAGAGCTTGGGAAGGGAAAGCCCTGCTGATCCCACGCACTAGCAAAAAGTGGGAAAGCCACCTGGCTTCTACCAACCCGCCCAAGATGCCACAGTGTGAAAGCTGATCATGCACCACCCGCCAGGTCTGAGAAGTGACCATGAGGGGGGCAGTCCAGCAGCTTAGACATGTTCTCTCGGACATCTGATGAACAACATACTAGGGCACTAACAAGGATCTTTACACCTCTTCAGAGTAATTTTGTGGGAAAAAGCACTTGCCAGCGAAGCCACAGAGGCAGATACTGTATGATTACACTGGAATTGTATCATCATTTTCAAAGGGATTTAAGATACAAAGACACCTTCGCCAGTTGAGCACTGGATAAATCCAAAGTGCCTGAACATGACACATTCTGCAGTGAGAAGACACTGACACCAACAGAGTGAATCATCACATTAAAATGTGCGTTTTAAGAACCAGGAGATTTAAGAGGTAGCTGCAGAGAAACGGACCTTACCCTACACATTTTCACAGTGTAGTTCAACTTTCCTGTTTGGTCTTAAATATTTGAAGTAACTTGTCTTTCCTATCTTTTGGCTGCCAGACTGTCAGTGGTCAGAAAAAGCAGATGCTGCTTTTCCTGGGAAGAGTAGCTCACAGTGCAGCCCTGGTTGTAGGGATTTGAAACAAGTCCTTGGGCATCTTCCAACATCCACTGAACCAAGAGCACGCAGACTAGGCTGCAAATGAAGTTTTACTGACAGCACCTCTAGGCTGTCTGGATCTCATTTTGATTTCCTGATCATGTGCTCCACGGGCACTCCGAAGCCTGAAGGCTTAAAATCCACTATCAGTCTATTTTATTATCGCTCAGAAAGCAATATTGCAATATTTCACCGACGGCCCGACGAAAGCTTTACTCTTCCGAGCATGCACATAACAATGCTGCTCCACATTAAGAACTGCACAGAGAGTGACAAAGTAAGGCAGAAAGGATAAACAGATTTCCTAACTAGATTTGCTGGCAGTTCCCTGGCATCACATACTGGTATTAAAGATCTGCAGGCTTATTTCCGCATACGGATTCAAGGAGCCCTCACCCCCCTGTCACTCTGCATCCTGTGCTTAAGTCTGGCAGCCAGTCTGGGGACTGCAAACATGAACCTTCTCCTTGCTTTGCACCCCTCAAGGCCCAAACTTCCGATCCTCCTGACTTGTGTTATGAGAACTATTTTATTGCACCAAGGATTCATTAAGAGCTAATACATACTGCCTCTACCACATTCTTATTGCTCTTGCTGATAAAGTATTTAGTGCAGTTCAGCTTATCTTGCAGCTGGGCCCAGCTGCGAGAAGAGACTTCAGGTGTAGTGCCTAGCTGACACCAAAGATGCTGCTAAGCTTTCATGGGTTTCCTTCACCAGGTCACCTTCTCTTCCCTCACCACTGTAAGAAGATCTAAGTAGGCCGAGTTCTTGTTCCTGCTCTAAAAAACAGAGGCTTCTAACACAGAAAAACAAACTTGTTTTTTCAGAGAATAAAAGCAACAAATGATCTGGCAAATCAAATTCTTGCACACCCAGAACTTTGAGACCTGCCTATGCATTTAGATCATTTTTAGTTTCCATGTTTGGTCTTGGTGTTGTCATTTCTGAAACCTTCCCAATCCAGCATGCTCATGGGAAAAGTTCCTGCTAAATGCACCTCTGGAATGGAAAAGATGACAATTTTAACTACGTGTACCACTGGAAGATTACTGGCATATCCAGAGACTGTACTCCAAAGAGACCTCCAGGATGTAGCAATTGCATATTGCACCATAAAACTATGATACAAGTATCCCAGCATTTATCTGCCAACTATAACGACATATACACATCTACCTGTCAATCAAGTCACTTTTTGGATGCTACTGGATCTTGCTGTTTTAATATCTCTGATCTGGCACAAAAAAAGGCATCTGTGAACACTCCGGTCCCATGGAATTCACACCCATTTCCTAACATAGCTGAAGTTCACCCTCATCTAATTCTCTGAAGAATCAGAATCCCATAATCTTTCACAAATGTTGAACTCTGCAGAAAAGCACCACACTTTGGCTTGCATCTCACTGCGAGCTCAATGTCAAAATGTACTGTGAGAAAAAGGAAGGAAGCTCTGCTGCAACAACGAATGTAAGCAGGCTGTTTCCCCCCGTTACCTAATGTCCAAACGTCTACGTAGCAACTGGTGAATAAAGAACAGGCAACATTTAAAATTATGACATCAGATTTATTTTTGCCTGGAGAAGCAAGCTCTTTCATAAACACTACTCTAGCATTAATTTTATTCAATATTACGGGTTCATTTACAAAACACTTGTTATGATTATTAAAGTGGCATTTCTGTATAAAAAATAACTCACTGGCACAGTTAATTTTTGCCTATCTCTAAGTCACAGTTCTACCAGCCTTCCTTTCACCTGCTCATGGCCATCCTCAAGCAGCTCCTCCAAAATTCCTTCCAATTGCCTCTAAAACACTCCTGCCGTGACCTTACAAGCACCCATCAGCAGCCAGAAAATCGAACTTCTTGAAAACCGGTGGTTTTATTCGAACTCTGAAGCACCTTTTCAGCAAATAGAAAGCTCACTGAAAAACACAATTACCATTTTTGCAATGCAATTTTCATGTTTGCCAAGTTGTTTTGACTGGGGCAAAAGGTAATAATTTAGGGGAGACTGAATTAGACTAAGTGCTGCTACTACCAATGGCATCTTTTATATAGTACTTGTTAAAAACTCTTGGCTTTCAATTACTTTCTTCTATCTGAGAAGATCTTCTCAGATCAAGACCATTTCCTTCCTTGCACAAAAAGCGCCATAAGGTCTTCTGGGAAGGGGCCTCTCATCCCCACTTGGTCTGTTTAGCCTAAGGAAAATAATGTTCTCTGAGACAGAGCCATTCCAGAATTCCCTTCCAACGGGAATTTTCACCACCATATTCAGGCATCTTACTTCCTTGCTCCCTTTCTCATAGGCAAATCAAATTTTCACCCCTCAGACCAAGGCTTCCCACATCCTCCACAGGTGGTCACAAAATCAGCAATTTACATCTAGATTTCTTTCAATTTTCTTCAAGAGAATCAAAAAAAAATTTTTTGGGGGGGAGGGGGGAGGTTCTGGCATGAAAAAATGAAAAAAATGAAATTCACCTTGAGCCAAATACATTTTTCTCTCCCCTTTCCCCCCCCCCCCTTCAACTACTAAACCAGAAGAATCGATTATTCATGTGCAGCCTTTAAGGCAGTGTTGCATACCAATGGGCACAGCCCCGTCTCCGTTTCCACTGCACTGAGCTCTTTCTACTAGGCTCTATTCATTCAGTTCACAAAAGAAAGCATTTCTAACACAAATAGTCAACGTTTCTGGAAAACATGTTCTCAAATTACTGCTATCATCTGTGACCTTCTAATTCTCAAAAAGCAGGTGATCCTGGCTAATGACTAAAACACAAACAACTGCTTACCAAAAACAAAGGATTAATAACACTGAAATTTCACAGTTAGTGGTGTGGATAGTCCACCATAGACATGTGATTATGTTTCATAACACTATATCTAACCCAAATTTAATGAAACTAAAATAAACATAATATTGCTATTCCCTCAGGTATTTTAAGCCACCTATAATTTTTATAAACAATAATAGCAACGATACATTACCAAATTTTTGGAAGAAAAAGTAAATAGATGCAAGAAGAAATGTCGTCTTTTACATGCTTTTACTATATATATATGTATATATATATACACACATATACACATGCGCACACACACATATATCAATATAGAATGTACTACACTCCCACATATATCTGAAAAAGGTAAAAATACCTGCAGTTATATAAAGTTTGTTTTAGGCTAAGCAGCTAATGATATTGCTGTGTAATACCTTCCACAGGGTTCATATAGTTTTTATCTGAAAATGAGGAGAATGAATTATTTAAGAAATTGCCCATTTGTTACCAAAACTACCTTGTCATGTAAATGAGCAAAGGGTTTTGAAATTTCTCAGATAAAAACATGTCCCAAAATTTAACCCAAAATGAATTCTTCATTGTTCACACAGCATTTCCATAAAATTTCTAAATGTATTGGACTGGTAAATTGATTTATCACCACAGCCACTTCATATGAGTAACTTTCCTGAAACAAATAAATCACTCAGTATCCTCCTGTAACATTTCAAAATCATGGAATTCACATTACACCAAAGCTGTGACACAACAGCCCATACAGGTATAATGAACTTCAAAGGCCACCCCAGAGACTTGAAAGTTGGCAAATTTGTTTAATATTCAGCTTGGACATTGGTCCACAGTACTAACCACTGCACAGCCCACAGATCTGTCATTTTAGTAGAAGTCCTCCGGATCAGAAAGGCTAGAGGAAGGCTGAAACATGGCAGTAAGACCTACCTAACTTTGAAAATTCATTAATGATTGTCATTTTTCACTCAAAGAATATGAAAAAGAGCATTACTTAACAAAACTTACTGGTTTATTAAAGCATTATCTGGTTTTGAAGGTTCATGGCAAAATGAGAAGTTAAGAATGTTAAATAATAAAAAAATTGGTGAAGTGAAAAAAGTGAAAGCACATGTTTAATTACAGCTATTCAGAAAGGTAACAATAATTACAAGGGGAACTGTAATTTTAAGACAGTATCAATATGACACATAATTACAAGGAAAATAATAATGAGTATATATTAATTGGCAGAATATCTCAATACTGAGAGCTACATTTAAACATTTCTTTAAACAAAACGCTGTGTACATTCTTAGTTACATTTTAAAACAATACCCACCTTAGGACACACGTGTAGAAACCACTGTCTTGCAACTCAACCGAGTGAAACCATATTGAATCTTCATCCTTGCTCATCCTAACTTCAGAAAATATAATGGGTTCTTCTAAATCTCCTTTGTTTTTGTACCACATAAGCCTAAGACCTGTGCTTTGGGCCATGCTATAATTAGTTCTGATATAGCTGTAGAAAAGGGCACATTTCACTCGGACTGGTTCACCTGCCAAAGCCATGTATGTCTTGAGATCCACTGACCAGTCAATGCAACCATCAACTGAAAGCAAAACAATAATAAAGAAAGATTAGATACATATACATATATATATTCTCAAAATAGTGAGAGGTAGCCTGTGAAATGCAACACAAATCGTTAAAGAACCTTTATTTTACAGCAACTTGAAAAACCCAATGCAGCTATTGGCAGTTAAAGTGTTTTATAAACCTTTTTATGTTACATGTAAATGCAAAATGTGTAGGCAATTAATAGAGCACATTAGATCTACCCAATTCCATTTCTTTAGGGAATCATTATTTTCATACCCCAAACGCTAACTCTTTAATAAATAATCCAAGTGCTTTCACCTTAACTACTTGACCCAATAAACCAGTTTTGATTTCTCTAGTTCATTGCTGGAGGAAAATTTGACATCTGATCTCATTCTATTTTTTAAAACTTCCCCATTCACCCGCTGCTAATGATCTGTTACACAAAAAAATCAGTGTCAGATGTGACATATGTAATTTTATTTTCAAAGCAGATCCACACAGGTCTTTTTCCCTTACCCCACTCCAACTGACAAGGCAAGTACGATACACAGTGAGATACGATTACAACACGCGACCGATGCAATCAAGCTGCAGGAAGGAACAGTGCAAACATGAAAGGGGATCTTTTGATGTTCTGTTCAGCAAAACATTTGAGCACTTTTCTTGGCTCTAGATGGTTTTATACTTCACTTGATCTTCAATCAATCAAATGGGTACTTTGTATAATTTATTGCTCATATCCAGCTGTATGTAATTGGAACATCTTTAACCTTGATGTAGCTGTCTCAAATTCAACCAGCTACGGTTCAGCTTACCTATTCTGCATTTCTAGTAGCAATTCTCAAACTCTAAACGTTAGATCCTCTCATGTACTCTTTATTTCACGTACATCTTCAATAGCACCCAATTATTAGCTGAGTTTTATTTACTTCCCCCAAAAAGTACAGATCCAGTAGCGTACACGTGGTGAAAAATCAAATTGGGTTCCTCTTAGTGGCTTGTACTACCTCTTAATTATGTGCCTATCATTAATTTAGGCTCCTCCTAAATACTTCACACGCAGCCTTGCTAAATGGGAGGCTCTAACTGCACGATGCATCGTAGCAGCTTCCACTGTACTGTGGCCACCCAAACCACGTAACCGAGAGATATTTTAAACTGGTTCATAATGCTTAAGAGTCCCAACAACAAAACCTTCACTCCAAGTTACGTCCACCCTTTTTCACCACTAAGTGCACTTCTCATTGCCATACTCCTTTTGTTGCTGACTTAAAATAAAACCTTTGCATTGTGCTTCTAACCACAATTGTTATCCACATAAAATTAAAGCCTGATTT